>JAPMOB010249843.1:0-10318 GCA_029875015.1 Lepomis gibbosus
CCAACCATCCAAAACAGCTCGGCAGCCCCCTGCGCATCCTGTGCGTGAAGCCAAGCAAACGAGAGAAAGCAAACCTCAGAACAACAGCACCAGCCAACATCCCCCATGCGCAGCATGCCCTCTGGCTGCCGTGCAACACACAAACTAGCAATGAGGCAAAATCAACTAGCTCAGCTGCATGTCACCATCAACCCACCCACCCGTTAAGGGTCAAAAGCACCAGGCACGCGTTGTTGTTTTCACACTGTCACAGTGTCGTGGAATGCTCTGGTCTTAACACTATGCACGGCAATGTTGCAAGTAGCATGTGGCTGCAGGACCAGAGGCTGCAGTTGCAGGACCGCAATCCTAGGACCGGAACAGCAATTCCAGGACCCTTGTTTACTTTGATACTGCCAGCTAGCTGACTGATGTTACTCTTTACAGTGTGTGAGTGTGTGCCTAAACCTCAGTTATTGATTATATGCATGTCAACCAGTTAACCCTACAGCTGCGCACATCGGCCTCACGGCCTAGCAGGCAGGGTTCACCTCCTTCGTGTTGCTGTGTATTACCCCCACCACTCCTCTAGATGGCGCTGTCGCAAAAGAACTAGGGTCCTAGAACTGCGGTCCCAGGATTGCAGGGGTCCTGAAACTGCATCCTCCGGTACTGCAGCTTCATACTATTGAATGTTGCAGTAACTGATTAAGCCTTCTCAACACAAATGATTATATACCTTAAATGGATACCATGGCATTAGGACTTTAACAAACTCTGTTTAATCAGTGTTAGCACCTCTTTCTCTGTAGTAGCACCCAATGTTAGTGATATGATGTTTTTACAATGTGTCAGTGGAATATGATTCTTATTAATTTGATGAGAAGAGCCTGTAGGTCTACATGTTAAGGTATCCCTTTAAGAGTTCACTTCTGTCTTCAGTCTAAACTTCGTATTGACCCCTGTTCCTTCTATTGCATTGGCCAATAGGGTGACAGAGGAAGTATGGGAATTCCTGGAAAAATGGTGAGTGACTTGGGTTTGTGCATCAAGAGCACTGTGGTTACATTTCATATGACATGACCAGGGGCAAAAGCAACATGTCATTTCTGTGAGTTAAGAGAAAGACTGCTATTTTGATGACTGCAGGCCTGAGAGCACTGTGGCTGTTGACCATGTGCCAATTAAGCATAGACATACAAATAATTAAACATCATGAACAAAAACTGTAAATTGTAATTAGTTAATTATGGCAATACAATACAAATATGAAATATAACTATTACAGATGTTATATCTAATGGTAGTTGAATTAGTCCCACCTGGCACAATGTCTTTTGTGCCAGCACACACCACACAGCCTTGTTTCAGAGATAACAACAAACTGAGGCTTTCCCAAACCATTTTGTTAGCCTTTTGTATTACAAATGGTTTGTAATTACACTGTGATATCAGGAAATACCCAATTAAGATTTTATGAAGTCAATTACCAATTATAGCATTAGCAGGCATAATAATCAATAATAATTTGACCATGAATACCTCTGTTATGTTGTTTCAGCATACAATCCCTCATTTTGCTACAGCAACTAACAATGCCTGGAATCCCCAAACTGCCTCTCAGATTACTGAACTCATCTGTGGAAAGTTTAATGTGAACTGAGATAAAAAAAATCAACATCAGCTGGAAGAAAACTTTTGTTTATTTGTTTAACTCCATCCAGTGTTACAACAACATGAGAGAGTTTATTGTTAATGAACAGCCTTACTGTGATCTATTGCACATGTTTAAAGACTGACAATAGTGTCATAGGTGTTTTTGGTATCACTTCCAATCATAACTGTGCGGGTAACAGCCTGGAACCCTGTAACAGGGTTACCCGTTATTAATTTGGTAAGGTTTGAACATTTCTTGTGGTTGTAGCCATATTTTTTCAATTTTAGCCCTGCCACATATTGATAATATACAGAGTATATATTTGACTCACATGACACTGTGGTCTCCATAGCTCACATGCATGCCGACTAGCTAAGGAATTTTAAAGCATGGAAACAATTTACAGTGCTCAGTAATCAGACTAGGATTTTATTTTTGATGCAAATAGTGGTTGATCATAGCATATATGTTATATGGATATTCAAACAAGCCAGAAATACCTCTAAAACAGCTTTTAGGCTGTGAGTACTATGAATTAGCAGCATTACAATCAAGTCAGTGTCATTAAATCTATCTGTGTGACAGTCGCCCGAAAAAGCTTGGCTAATAACTGGATCCCTCACATGTGGTAACAGGATAACCTTATCTTCTGCACATTTTCCCCATACTAAATAAATTAGGCACAAGAATGTCAAATAATATTAAGTGATCTGAATATGGTAAAACACTGATATTATTAACTGACACAGACAAACCATAGCTTAAAACTAAATCTAACTTAGTGTGAAACTAAAAGACATTTAAAAAAGCATTTAACTAATGGCTTATGATCACAACAAATATGGATATTAAAATCACCAACAATCAAAAACCTCTCATACTGCAAAATAAATTCAGATAAAAGGTCAAATTCAAAAGTAGAAAAGGGATCACAGTTTAAAATCTGTTTGCATTTGAAACTGTCCTTAAAAAGTGAGGCAATCCCCCCTCGTCTTCCAGAAAGTCTCGGAGAGCTGAAAATGTCAGGAGGACATGGAGGAGTACCATCAGGGGCAATACAACACTCTCACGCTATTTGGACTTTTACTCCTTCATCAGCTGGCAACATAATGCGGTCCACTACATGCAGGTTATCCACACACACACTGTCTCCTCTTAGTCCAGTAAAGCTGCAACAGATGATCAAACTCCAGACACGCCAGCTAAACAGGTTGAATGCACTGCTGCCGATAAACCAAATCCAGACGATTATAGAAAGTTTCGGGTCCAAACAGTCGGGTCCATGTACAGTAAGTCATTCTCAGCCATACATTTAACTTAACAGGCTTCCCAGAACGTGAACCATGAGCATGCCGATGTCTCGTACGAGATCTCACCCAGGGCAGGAATATTGGGTGCTTCTCAAATGTCTTATTTGCAGCGACGTTTCCATCATTTGAGTATTCTCCTTGCATCTTACCATAATAGGAGAGAAGAAATGAGGAAATGCGTTTCTAGAGAAATGAGACATTCAGTAGCTGCCAACAGTGTGCCATGACAGTCGGCGCAATCTCATCTTACCCTACCTAAGTTTAGCGTATTTATATGAAAGGTGTTCAACTGCTCATTTTAAATGAAAAACCAGTAGAACTGACATTTAAGTCTAACTTATCTAATCTAATTCTACCCACAAAAAATAATTGTTTCCTTTATGACTCTTCTCAAAGGAAGTGAAGTGACATGTTTAATCCTTACTCAAATTTGCTGTATCAGTCCATTGTGATGCTGCACTTACTTTATCTCCCCTCAGTTTCCACATAGCTCTTTAGCACACAGCAAACTTTAAGGTCTCTGTATGCTTTAAGCAAACTTGGCTGTAGAAAATGCAGCCAGACAACATCTAAAGGCGAATGTCTATCTCAGATCTGAGTTGAGGATAACATTTTGATAGAATGAAACATTATAAACAAAAACTGTAAAGAGTACAGAAAACCAATTACAGCATTGGTGCTATGCATGATAAGTGGTAAAAGAAGCTGCATAAAATGGATGTGAATTTCAAATCATCTGTTAGACCATCTGATAAGCACTGTTTGAAGCACACTGAGGCCTTTAGCTTCTACTTAGAAACCACTTCACTTACACATACAGTAGCTCCTCTTAGCCCTGTCATCACCTTCCCATCATTTGTCCTTAGGATGCATGCCTCAAACCCTCTCTCCACCGTCTCTAACACTGGTTCCTCTCTCTCTCTTGTGTCTCTCTCCTCTTCACACCCTTTTTGCATGCGACTGTGTCTGCTGTGACTGATCCCAGGGCATAAAAGGACAAGCAGGGGAGAAGGTAAGTTTAGGAGCATGTGCCATTAGCAGGATTCAAATTTTTTTAGCAATTTAGCCCCAGTCAAAGACAATTTTGGTTTGGTGTGCTTTGTTATTTTGGTCATCTATGGTCAACCCAGTCAACTTGAATCACTGCAAGTATGAGCTGTAGAAAAGAAGTGGAATATAAATAGGCTGTCATTTGACATTGCTAAAATGTGACTTAGTGAGTGTTGGTGTTGGTGTAGCATAGCTGTGCAGTGTACTGTGTGTACAGGTAGCATGTGATTTATTTTAGGGACTCAGGTCTGTATTTCAAACAGCACGAGGGTCACATTCTGTAAATGGTTTCCCACCCTGGTTGGATTACCTGAGCTCTTTAAACCATGAAACACAATAATAACTATTTGTCACATAAGCGTCTGAAAGTTCTAATTTAAGATTCTCCAAAGAAAGTGGAGAGACCACTGTAGAGTACATGAGGGAATAAAGGGAATAGTTAAAACACAGTTCAATCTAGGCTCATGCTGTCATGTTAAGGTAAAAGTTGAAAGTTGAATAAATATGAACTGCCAGCTGGGAGAGAAAAGATAGATATTGGCCTCTTGGTGGAAATGTAAGCACGTTTTACTGTAGGCATCCGATATCTCCCAGTTGGCTTCATGAATTGCAAAAGCATGTCAACAGAGACCGTAGACATGCCAATGTCAGCAGGACAGGAGCATGAAATCCCTAGTGTAATTAACTCTGTGTGTGAGTGTCTGCTGCAGTGTGTTGAAGGTTGACCGTAATTTCAATAAAAATGAGGGGTTACATCAAGGTAAAAGCATAGCTGCTTTAAGTAAAACTTAAAGGTACCCTGTGGAGTTTTTTTCACTTCTAGTGCTATTGAGCAGTGCTTTTAAAAATGAGTCCCTGTTTTGTTTGCTCTTGTGCAAACGAGGCAGATATTTGCATGTTGCATACCACTGGTTTAAAGCTTTTCCACTGATCAACAAGTAGAAGTAACATATCAAAATATGCAGTAATACTTCAAAAAGGCAGCTATAATTTAAACAATTCAACTGTTGTGATGAGAATACTGAATTTAAAGAGAAACTTGGTATACAAGAAAACTCCACAGGGCACCTTTAAGGTAGTAGCTGGAAATCGGCATTGTCACATTTCTCTGTCCTGTGTGCTCAAAGCCATATTTTCCAAAATGTTGAGCTATTTCTTTTCAGCTGTACCAATAAATATTTTTATTCTTTCCTCTAAACAGTGACTAAATTCATCATGTATGTAGCTTACTGTGCAACTCTGCGGCCCTTCTTAGTTGTACAGAGCTTTTAAGTCGCTGTGACTTAAATGTTTGGTTTTCTGGCCAGCAAATTTCTTTCTCATCAGCTTTGTTTCCAGCAATAGCACTGTGCAGCACCAAACAGCAGTCAGACAAAGTTAGCAACTAGCTAGTTTCTCATGAGTTGGCAGAGGCTTACATTCAGAAACACCACTCCAATGGGATGATAATGTTGGTATGTGTCACCATAACATGGCCAGATTGTATCTTCACGGTGTTTAACTGTCCCTGGGTGGGCAAAATAAGGTTTAATAGGGTTAAGCTTTAATAAGGTGTGTCCCCTTTCCCCTCAACATGTTGCAAATGTTTGGACAGATATTTGGACACTCTTCAAAACTGATTCTCCACATTTGGTAAAGCAATGGTAACATCCTCATTTATCAGCTGTCAAAGCCAGAAACAGCAGATTTATATTTTGGTTATTGTTTGTAAGTTGTCATCAAATGGAAGGTAATTTGTGATGTGTAGGGCATAATGTGCAGCAAAATTACAAACAGAACTCTGTGACAGTCATACCACAACGACAAGTGTGGCTGTCAGTCAAAACAAAAGTAGTTTCAGCCCGGACCTGATTTGTGAGAGAACATAAATAGTAAACTGACCACCAAAATGGCGGACGATGTAGTGGTAGCTTTTTGGATCACTCTACAAATCTAAAATCATATTTTGGCTTGCATTTAATTTCTAAACTGTTAACATATTTTGATAGTGTCTCTCACAGTAGCTGCCATGACAGAGAGGATGAAGAAATAACAAACGTATACATAGCAGGCTTGGCTGTAGATTATATTTGTATATTTATTCATTTTAGATAATCTCTTAAAAGCATATACCCTAGGAAAAGAAGAAAGAGGCAGGCAGAAAGGGAATAAGTGGGGAAAAAAGGTTTTTCCGGAACACTGCAGTCTTCAAAAAAATGGCTTCTCTGAATTTTGTGGGAGGGTGTTTGGAGCAAGTGATTGGTTTTACAAAAAAAGCAAAAGATCCACAGCACATGGACGCTACTCTTTACTGGCTCAAGAATTTTTTTCTTAGAAGTAATGTGCTCTACTCTGTTTTATCCGCTTGCTTCTACAGCAGTTTGTTTTATGTGCGTATATTTGTTCTGAGTGGGTCATCTGCCATTAAACCAAGAGTGAGAAAACAAATAGTTAGGTAGGTGAGTAGCTTTAATTTGTTCCAAATACAACAGGCTATAAAATGAAACTGAATTCCCTTGTGAAACTCCCTTCTGCTACGTAGCAGACAATACATTACTTAAAACAATACATTAATACATTACTTAAGAAATAAGAATGTATCAATGAAATAGAAATAAACTATAATCAGTGGAGCAGTGCTAAGGAGGAATTTCGGGTTTAAAAGTCTGATAGCTTGGGGGGAAAGCTGCTCTGCAGTCTGGTGGTGCGGCAGCAGAAACTTCTATATTTCTTCCCAGAAGGCAGCAGGGTGAACAGGCTGTGGCTGGGTGGGTACTGTCCTTTAGTATCCTTTGGGCTCTGCGTAGGCACTTCACCTCGCCGATATCACTGATGCTCAGGAGATGGGTGCCAGTGATCTTCTAAACAGTTTTAATCACCTGCTGCAGAGCCCTCCAGTCCTGGGCCGTGCACATCCCATTCCAGTTAGTGATGTTTCCAGTCAGGATGCTTTCTATTGGTCCTCTGTAAGCTGACAAGAACTTGGCGTGGCAATTTGGCCTTTTTAAGTTTCGTTGAGCAGTAGGTTGTTCTCTATGCACCACTCACCAATCCAAACTTTACAGCTGACTCCTTGTTGACGAGATCAAAGTGAACATAAAAGGTGTTAAGTTCATCTGGTAATGTGGCCTCACCCATGATCAGGGAGCTCCTGCTTTTGTAGCCTGTGATGTTTTTGATGGCCTGCCAAATATCTTTGGTGTTGTTGGTGTTGAGGTCTCTCTCCAGTCTCTGCTGATGTCTCCGCTTTGCCTCCTTGGTGCCAGCTTTCAGTCTCACCCTGGCGGTGCTGTAAGTTTCTTTACCACGCGACCGAAAGCAACTTTTTTGGCTCTAATCGAGGCCTCACCTCTCCATTCATCCAGGCCTTCTGATTGGGGAATTATTTTATCGTTTTATTGATCACCACATCATCAACACATTTGCTGATGTATGATGTCACTGATGATGTATATTCCTCAAGGCTGATGTGGCTTGGTGGCCTCTCTGAACACAAGCTAATCTGTGCTCCCAAAATCAGTCCTGTTGAGGTGCTGTAGTCTCATCTGTCCACACTTTGACTGTTTTAATTGTTGGCTTGACTCTTTTAATCAGCTGGATGTAAGTGGGCAGAAGAAGCAGAAAAATAAGATAAACCAAAATGGGGACAGGGAGGGCTTTGTAGCTGCCAGGAATATTGGTGTAGACGTGGTCCAGTGTGTTTGTTCCTCTGGTTGGGATGTGGACATGCTGGTGGAATTTCGTTCTGAGATGTGATTCTGAGATTGATTTAAATCACCAGCAACAAAAAACACCATCAATTTGTTTTGTCATGTGACAATTATTGGCTGAAGTAGACATTTGTTTAGAAATGTTTAAAACTACCTTTGTCTTTGATCGATGACTGGGACTATCAAAGATGTCCTATCAATCGGGTTTCCCTTTAGGAGGAGAAAACCTAAGAAGGGAAAGTGCTGGAAACCTGAGTAACGCCAGTCTGGCCTCAGTGGTTTGTGGGATTTTGCAGGGACGGTCGGAATGGCTGCACAGACTACCGCTGTCACAGTGCACATCAAAAAGTGTGCCAAATCCAGAGCCCAGAGGCAGAAGTTATTAAATAAAAGTCTATAATACAATATAAGATCAAGTTTGTCTGGGATGAACGTGATAGTCAATTTGAACATTTAAGGCCTGATCATCATCAGAGCATTAAAAACAGAAAAATATAAGCAAAATTATGTACTGAAATCAAATATAGTAAAGATGGAATTGCTGCAATCACAGATTTCCCTCACAAGGGACAAAGTAAATCCATGCAAATCTTTTAAACTTTGGTTGAACTTTGACACATAAATTCATGCAGCTGATCAATAGCAATTTGTCTGAGAGTCCAAAACAGTGGAAGACTATTAGATATGTCACACCCCTTTTAAATAACCCTCCTCTGCTGGAATGCAGGCTGCTAGAGATACAGTACGTCTCTTGAATAAACTCCTAAAGGGTGCTCCAGCAGTTAAGTAAAATACTTTCATAAAGTTTGGGAACTTTTTAGAGATTGACTAAAGAAAAATGGTTAAAACAGATGTTGCAGAGGTTAAGATACATTACCCACAATCCAATTTCTAGGATCTATTGTTGGACTCCATGTGCCTGCCAAACACGTCCTTCTTTCAAACTCCATAACCTCCAGTTTATAATGTAGGCTCATAAATTTGTAGTCTCTAAACCTAAGCTGAGATAATATCACTATGATGACATCACTGTGACAGCAGTATAGTTATTTGCTAAGACTTTGGAGTCAGAGAAAACATTATACAACAGTTTACAGGCTGAGTAGTTCTCCTCTGACTTTGACGTGTTAAATTGGTGGATGCCCCTTTTGCTTATTCTTCAGTTAGCGAATAAGCTAACTTGCTAACTGATAACAAAAAGGTTAATAAGAGCTCCAAGCAGTGTTGAATGGGCCCTCGCCCCCACGTGCTCCTCCTGTGAAGCAACCAGTGGGATCTTCACCACAGGCTGGCTGACAGCTCTGAATTAGACACTGTGTGGAAAAAGATGTGACAATGAGTCATCGAGGTGTCACATTTACTTGAACAGCCATTTTGAACTCAATATGGCTGACTTCTTACTTCCTAGGTTTAACATATGGCAGGAGCTGTTTCTTTGAAATTTGGTAGGGGCCTAAGAACCATAGCAGACAGCAAAACACACTATTTCTGATGGATGTACCAAGTTTTGTAAATTTTTAAAGAATCCTTAGCCCCTCCTGTTTCACGGCGAATAATATCTTGTCACGGCAATGCCATTGGACAAAAACTCACAAGCTTAATATTATAATCATCATCAGTGTCTTGAGGCTTTGCTGCCAAACTTTGAGACGAATTGGATCAACCCGCTAGGAGGAGTAAACAAAGTCTAAAATGTGTAATTTCCTGTTGCTGTTGTAGGCAGCGCTTTAATTATGACTGAATATAGGTATATAGATGTCTTCAGGTGATAATTATCAAACGTAAAGTTTAGGGCAGATGTTCCTTGTACTTCACGCTCAGGCTTAGTATCTTCGAGAGCCATTGTGACACAGTATCTATAGCATGTCCCAGTTGGCTAGCATGTATTTTCACAAGAGTGCCCAGATGACTTCACTGTGAGAATATTGAGTGTGACCTGAACTTTACATTTCTGTGTCCACCCCAGTTAAGTAAGAGGAGGTGATTATGTGTTGGAATCAGATACAGTCTATTGTATGATGAACAAATGCTAGTGGATGGATTTGCCCCTGCTATAGCTATTACCTCCAGATGAATGCATCAATATGCTGAAATTCTCTAATAATAATCTGTAGAGACTGAGAAAGCAAGCAGAACCCCCTCTCCATCTTATTATTTTGTTATTTTTCTGTCTTTCTATAGGGAGCACCAGGCGAGCCAGGTCTGTCTATCATTGGACCAAGAGGACCTCCTGTAAGTGTCTACACTTCTCCCTACACCTAATAAACCATTTTTCTTGAATGAGTGCTGCCTGCCTGCACGCCAAGTTTTTTTATTAGCTACCACTTATTGGACGTCTGCTTAGCACATCAGATTTGTTCCAGGCTTCTGGGGGTGCTAGGTTTAGGTTTATGCTATCCCAGCCAAACCACCTTTAATCAAGACTGGGTGAATGCACCACAAATGATAGAATAATACTACATAATTACAGACTGTGTGGAAACAGCAGCATTGTTCAAGAGGGTTGGAAATGTGATTTGGCCATAAATGGCATCATTAGTCATGCTTGTTTTATCAGGAAGAAAATCCAACTTGGGGTCAGTGATAGTTCCAGACACCAGGTCTTAATGGATCCTCTTGTTGTGACCTAAATT
>JAPMOB010249844.1:0-12373 GCA_029875015.1 Lepomis gibbosus
CTGCTCTTTATGAAAAGCGCTGTGAGATAACTGTTGTTGTGATTTGGCGCTATATAAATAAAATTGAACTGAATTGAATAGAAGATAAGGCTGGCTCATGATCTACTATGGACTTAAATTCAGAAACCTGGACATGTGAAACCATGCTCCCCTTTATTTTTCTGAAATTCACATGAGGGCTGTGTGTTGTATTATTAATATGTTACCATAACAAAAAAACAGTAAAGAACTTTTCCTGCCACCAACAAATCAAAATTATATGTGTTAAAATGTGCATCAAGCATGTGTAAATTGTGTGTACATGTGGATGTGGTGCTAAACCTTGGAAGGTGGGCTTGTTCATGCTGGCCATGCGGGGGCAGTAGTGTTGCCCTGGGAAACCATGGATGTGAACTTCCAGAGGTACAGGGCGAACAGACGGACGGAAGTTAAACAAACCCACCTGTTACACAGAGAAGAGTGGAGGGAGGGGGGGGGAGAAAGAAAAGAGAGAAGAGATTTAATGTGAGCAGCTGGCAACATGGAGCCCCATCTGGCTGTAATGTTAACTGTCTGCCACTGTCACTGTGGGCCGGAGCAGCAGGCCACTGCTGGACTCTGCTGTGTTCAACCTGTGATGTGTCTGCTGTGTTTATTGTGTGCTAAGGTGATATGGTGCACAGTGTGTGTGAACGGAGTGAATTGGCAGTGTGGTATAGGACGTTGTAAAGAGTGGGCTGCATTATTTGGTGTGTATTGTGTTGAGGGCTGCTGCATGTCTGCTGACATCTTAAAGGCCTGGATAATGGATTGGGCAGCTACAAATCTAGCAGCTCAGGCCCAACAGCAGCCAGCCAGTCAGATTTATGGGTGGCAGAGAGCCAATCCGGTTTGTTAACACTGTCTCTCCACAGTTCTGGCAGCAGAGCAAAAGTCAACCTACAATATTCCAAAATGTGTCTGTGATGATGCTAACATTACTCTTCTGAACAGATATTTCTACAATTGCAGAGAAACATTGTCAATAAAGGAGGAATTACTAATATGTTGGAACGATGATGCAACTTCTGTGACAATACATTATATCAGATATAAACACTCTCATCCCGTGTGTAAGCATTTAACAAAATCTGAGCTATGTCAAACACTTTGTACTGTAATCTGCATTCATCGTCATGCAAATGCAGCAGGATGTCCAGCAGGCACTCAGGAAAGGTCCTGAGGTCACCATCATGATACAAAGGCCGGGAAAATATAACATGGTTTTCACTGCCAGCCACATCTAATCCACACAGGGCTACCAAGATACTGTTAGTCCCACGTCCCCTGGATGGCACCGGGTCGTCACAGATACCTTCAAATAAACCCAAGTGTCACTTAATGGGAAATTCTGCTCTGTAAGTGATGTCAGGGTGTGAGCAAACATTAGCATTTATTATATGCCGACAGAACCAAATCCAAATTAACGGATGGGAGTTTGGCCATCAGTAGTCAAGATCTCTTGCTCTGGACAGAAGCGCTAAGCCATCTGTTAGATGAACAGACAGCAAAGAACCTACATAGTTTGAGTTGAAAACATTAACTCATAAAGAAAAAAGTAGTCTTTTCAAATGAGAATTGAAGAGACTTTTGATTAATTAAAAGTTTCATCAGAGAAAAGGTGATGAAAATGAGCCAATCTTTGGGCCTGGAAATGGTCAGTGTTACGGATATTAAACAGTGAATAAACAGCTTCAACCTTAAGATAGTGGTCAAAGCAAAGAGAAAGAGCGCCCTCGGAACCAGAAAGCAATTACTATCATATGATGTTAAGAACGGAACAATAAAAAAGAATCTGCTTCCATGCATTTCAAGCTGACAGGCCGGCCCATCTTTCCACATCGCTGCAGTCACTCCTGATCATTTCAACTTAAGCATGGCGTCCAGACAGGCTGCAGGCAATTACAGAGATAAACTACAACATTTCCTCCAGGCCAAAAGTATCTGTTATCTTAATTGCTATTATTATATCCATTCAATCACATATGAAGAGGCAGGCAACAAATGAACCGTAAAGAACACAGAGCTAGACAAAGCCTGTGGTTTCTGGCTGGCTTCTCTGTAGCAGTGTTCTCGCTACACAACGCAATCTGACTTCTCCTGAAACAAGGGAGCTTATGTAGAAGATCCCTCCATCTGACCAAAGAACAAGGGGTCAGAAGGTAACAGGAATACACAGACAATGCAGTTTTAAGCCATGTTCTGAGATTTCCAGTAAAAGTCTAACACTGCTGTATGTTTTGGTGCCGCGCTGGGCGTCTGACCTGTCCGATCCCCAGCCAGTCAGCAAGGTCTCGAGCGTTGGCCAGGGCCGTGGACAGGCCCACTACTCGGACACTCTTGGAAGTGTGGGAGGAGATGAAGTTGGTCCTGGACACAATGACTTCCAACACCGGACCCCTGTCCTCACCTAGAACCACACACAATGGTACAGAGTCCAGTCAGAATGTTAATGTAACAAACAGTTCATGTTTTAGTGCCTCCACACTGGTATGAGTTTTCTAATACGGAAAATTTGGATTAGCCTCTGATGGACAGTAACATGCAGAATACTTTGTATATTACGCATTTTGTATATTGTAAAACTTTGATTTATTTAGTCGCTAAAATCACTGAACTGACCCTGGCTATATTTGGGACTTGGTGAGCACTTAGAAGGTAACAGCAGTCGGCACTTCTTTTTTTTTTCATATCCATATACCAGGCAGGTTACACCGGTAAGTCTATAAGAATTAGACTTTGGGGTTCGCTGTTTCCGTTAAGAACTTAACAGTGGTATTGTGGAGAATCTAACAGATCTAACGATGTGTAGCATGTCCATACTGACGTATTGATCATACGTTTAACATTAATATTTGTGTTAACGATCTGAGCAGCTTAGAAGCAGCTAAAGCGGGCGACCCCTCTGGGTTTAACAGGTTTTATACATCCAAAGAACTTAACTAAACTAAAACCAGACCAGGCGTTAAATGAAGACCTGCGTTTATCTGTCAGAAAGTTTTCGGGTATATTTCATATTAAAACTACTACAGACAAAGTTTCACTCTGTGCACCGTAAAGGAAATCAAATGGAAATGCTCATATATATTGTATAACTAAAAATTTTGTTATACAATATATAAATTCCACTCTTAGATCCATGGTGAGCTGTTAATCAGGTGGTTACTTTTTCCAAGCCTATGCAGGGCTGGTTTGGACTCTAGTTACACCCAGTTACTCATAATTATACTTTCAGTTCAGTTTATTCCCACTGAGACAGCCCTGCTCGCTGTCCTGAGGTCAGCTGCCCTTTTCTTGCTCCATCATGTCCATTTATGTGCGTTTCAGGTTGTGCACCAAGCCGCACAGCTGCTGTCTTATTCAGACTAAAAAGCTATTTTTGGAACCAGAATTGAAGAATATCAGCAACAAACTACTGTCCATCAGCTTTAATAGAGTTAAAAAAAACACTTAAAAAGACTTTAGCTGGGACTGAAGGTTGTTTGACCTAAAGAATGTCACCTATTTATAAGGACTCCTGCAGGTTTGTTGTAGACTCTTACCCAGCAGGTGGATCTCATCTATGATGAGAATGGCTACTTTCTGAACGTAGCTTCGGTTCTGCCAGCTTCTGCTCACTCCATCCCACTTCTCTGGTGTGGTGACGATGAGGTCAGCCTGAGCTATAGCTCTCATGTCTGGAGTCACGTCGCCTGTCAGTTCCACCACTCTACACACAGAAAGAACAAGGAAACACTTTAACCTGCTTACTTCTGTCATTATTCCTAAACTTCCAATCAAGTCCAACATTATAACCCTATTGTACAAAGTAACTGTCCAAAGCCAGAACTGGAAACGTTTCCTTTTTTTGGACACATTGTCAGGACTTTGTTAGCAGCATACATCCATAAATGCATTCTGCCACTTGGTGAGGGCGGTGTCTCTGTTTTCACTTACTTCTTTCCAAGCTTCTCCTCAATTCTGACCTTCCAGTCCTCAACCCTCTCTCTGACCAGGGCTTTCAGGGGGGCGATGTACACCACCTGATCACACAGCAACAAATAAAAAAGTCATTTAATGAAAAGAAACACTGCCACGTTTCCCTAGGATAGATGGATTTTTTAACTATATATAACCACAGTGAATGAAACAACTTATTTTATTACAAACTGTACAGGATAGCCTCACCACACACTTGTTTTTTCTCTGTCTCTCCTGACTATTACATATTTAGATCCTTGTTAAAACACAATATGAATGTAGTGATCACACTGCAGTTCTGATCACTGATTTGGTGTTAGTTATTTAAATTCCCCACAGCACTGTTTGACAGACTGTCCTCACTGCAGCGTAACACTGCTGATCAAACTGGGTCTATGTGT
This sequence comes from Lepomis gibbosus, assembly GCA_029875015.1. NCBI lineage: Eukaryota > Metazoa > Chordata > Actinopteri > Centrarchiformes > Centrarchidae > Lepomis > Lepomis gibbosus. Next base: position 4,380 of record JAPMOB010249844.1, read on the forward strand.
TCTGTGTTCTGTAGTCTATTTGGAATAAATCTGAAAATACAATATTCCAAAACAACAACAAAAGAAAATAATGATTTGGCATTTCCAAACAGTGATCACACTGGAGATTTTATGTGACTTTGTGAAATTCAGACAGAAAATACCAAACGGATGACGTGCCAATTAAGGTCTGCTCACAGCTCATACTGTACTACATTTTACAGATTTCTTTTCTTTGATAGGGCAGCTGAAATAATGATCAGCTGACAACAATAACCTTGGTAACATCATTCACTAACAGTGCACTATAGGTCCCACAGGCACAATCTGTAATGAAGTGGACCATAACAGTGCAATTTCTGGCTGCTGGGAGATTTCGGACTAAGTGGGAAACTCTCTTTACATTTACAGTTTATTGAGATTGTTTTTCTAAACAACTGATTCCAGTTTTGTTTGCTGCGGTTCAGAGTTTCTTATGTAAACAGGACTCAGTACCAATGGTGACTAAAGACAACAACAACAAGTTAGTATACACATGTTTAAACAAAAACCCCCTTGATTTAACAGTTCAAAACAGATGGAGCCAGCTAGTCGAACCTTATTGGTTGGATACTTGTTAAAGACCCTGAACATGGCCATCTCCGCTGCAATGGTTTTTCCAGAGCCTGTTGGCGCCCCCAGCAGGACGTTAGTGTCGGTGTGATACAGCGTGTGAAAGATCTGAGTCTGGATGGGGTTGAAGTGGGTGAACTTGTACAGGCTCTCGTACTCCCTGTTACCCAGAGCTGTCACCGGCAACGGCTGCAGGTCCAGCAGCTCTGAGAGGGGAAAGAGAAACAGCAGAAGATTAAATTTTTATTCTTTTCATTAAATTATGTTTTTGCCAGCAAAAGAATAAATATAGATCAGACATGTGAAGATGACACTTCTGTACCCTGTGACAGAAAAAGAAGTTTAAGTATTGGAAATCATCTCACATTTATCCAGATTAAAATGTTGAATATTAACAATAGAAAGCTGTAGCGCAGCTTGTTTCCATTTCAGCAGAATGAAAGCCAAGAAACAATGTAAACAAAGTATCTAAAATTCTGAAAAATAAAGCACTGTACTGTTCTAGGTGGCTAATATGGCCAATGTTTAGATCAACAGATAATATACAGTATCTTTGTAAATATTTGATTAAATCTTTTCATGTGACAACACTGAAGAAATGACACTTTACTACAAAGTAGTGAGTGTACAGATTGTATAACAGTATAAATTTGCTGTCCCCTCAAAATAACACATCACACAGCCATTAATGTTTAAACTGCTGGGAACCAAAGTAAGGACACCTCTAAATAAAAATGTCCAAATTGGACCCAAAGTGTCAATATTTTATGTGGCCACCATTATTTCCCAGCACTGCCTTAACCCTCTTGGGCATGGAGTTCAGCAGAGCTTCACAGGTTCCCACTGGAGTCCTCTTCCACTCCTCCATGACGACATCACAGAGCTGGTGGATGTGAGAGACCTTGCGCTCCTCCACCTTCCATTTGAGGACGCCCCACAGATACTCAACAGGGTTTAGGTCTGGAGACATGCTCGGCCAGTCCATCACCTTTGCCCTCAGCTTCTTCAACAAGGCAGTGGTCATCATGGAGGTGTGTTTGGGGTTGTTATCATGTTGGAATACTGCCCTGCGGCCCAGTCTCCGAGGGGAGGGGATCATGCTCTGCTTCAGTATGTCACAGTACATGTTGGCATTCATGGTTCCCTCAATGAACTGTAGCTCCTCAGTGTCAGAAGCTCTTATGCAGCCATGGACATTTTCACTTAGGGGTGTCCTCACTTTTGTTGCCAGCGGTTTAAACATTAATGGCTGTGTGATATGTTATTTTGAGGGGATAGCAAATTTACACTGTTATACAAGCTGTACACTCACTACTTTACATTGTAGCAAAGTGTCATTTCAGTGCTGTCACATGAAAAGATAGAATCAAATATTTACAAAAATGTGAGGGGTGGACTCACTTTTGTGAGGTACTGTATTTAAACAACCACAAAATAGCATTATCGACAGTAACAAAGGCAGACGAGTGTGCTGTACACCAAATAGGAAAAATACTGAGCACAGCAATGCAGCTGAATACACTGTACTCTGCATGATTAATCATTTATCACTTTAATGACCGGCAATTAAACTATAACGCTGAATGTGTAGGCATGAGAATGACACACAGTTGTTCACGTGTCAGCCAGTGAAGATCTAAGCAAAGAACAAAAACACAAAACTGCTTAACCGCCTTCAGCTTCTTCATGTTCAGTACAAACAACACTCTTTCATCAGATTGAAAACTGAAGCAGCATCAAGCGTCAGCAGCACACAAGACATCATTTTTTGGCCACTTGTGGGGAAGCTGAACAAGCTGTAAAACATTATCATCCTATAAAGTGGCTGTGGTGAACATCTGACAGACATGGAGTTGTGTCCAGCTGATGAATGTAAGCCCAATATTCAATCACACCTTTTAGTTCTGATCCCCCAGTTCCTGAGGAGAATACCTGGCTCTTTAGCTGCTAAATGCTCCACTATGTTCACCAGCTAGTCTTTAGCTGTCTGCTGTTTGGAGCTCGACAAGAGCTCGTGTACATCAGGCTTAGTCCAGTGTTTTCACCGAAAAAAGCTGCCTGCTGAGATAAATGTCAAGGTCAGGTGATAAAGCTACGATCATATGAGATGGTGGAGATTAGAAAGATTTTCTTCTTTATTATCACCAAGAGGTGGTGTCAAAGGACAACATCGAACAATGGCTGCAGAGTTGGTTGTGTGAGGGTTAAAAACACTGCATTCATTGTACTAAGAATTTAATGTGGGTGTATTTAATGACAGACTTTGGCTGATGATGATGTATCCCTGTTTGTTTGGTTTTCAGACACATTGAAAAGAGCCAAGTCAGATTACTCAGAGCTTTTCAGAAACATCAGTGTTTTCCAAATTCTCTATGGAATTGTTACTAGAAGCTGCCCACATTACACGTAGTCACTGATCATATGAAAACACTGATTAGTGCACTGAGTTTATCTTCTATTTTCTCATCTTCCACAGAAATGGAACACAGAGCTTTTCTATTTACTGGACAGTCAGTGACTCTTTTCAAAATCTCTGGACTGTAATCAATAATCAACCACACATCTGACGCTTGAAGATTGTTTTCTCTTGGACTTGCCAAGGCATTATATGTTCCGATGTGATCCCATGTTGCTTTCTTCATGTGCCTCTACTTAAATTCAAACAGTACGGTGAGAGACTGTTTTATTAATGAAAGACTGGAGATGCCCTGTGATATGATCTCCTCTGTGCTGCGGGGGTTTTCCCTGATAGCTGCTGTAATTGTGTCTGCTCTTACTGAGGGGAAATGTGGTCAGAAATAATATGCTGGTTCTTTTCTTACAGTCTGGAGGAGTGACTGAGCGGGTACGGGAGGATTAGATGCTTTTGTTCTCTGGTCCACACGGGGTTTTGATGTCTCAGAGCAGCTTCCAAACAGCTAAGCCATTTTGTGGTAGCGAGCTGACTGTGAGTTCTAGTTAGAGTTTAGGCAAAGAATCCTTTCACTTCTGCCAGTATAAGATTTTAGCTAAGGTTTCTTTCACTATATAAAAGATGCTTCATGCATCAGTCTATGGAAAGCCCACTTCATGTCTTTTCTAGTTTAGTCCAACAATGTACGGCTAATTTATACGTGAGTAAAAAACGTGAGTGTTTGTGTTGACAGTTCAACACATGTTACTATAGTAACCAAACTTTGACCACACTAAGCAGGCCAAAGTGCATAACTTTACATGTGAGAACACTGTGAGTCCACACAAAGGTTTTCAGGTTAGCTGTAGAAAGATCTCTGACACAGAACATTTGCAATAATGTGAAAACAACTGAGTCTCTTCTTTCTCCTCTTTCAGTCAGGAAAATCTGAAATTTAAAAATTACAGTCATCACCTGGTTATTCAGCTGATGCTGGGGTAAAGCTGCCAGTTGGTCTCATCATTTGTTACTCACAGCGTGTCAGCAGCTGTCTAGATCTTGTTGTGTAGAGCTGTTTTCATTAAAGAAAAGCTCCGCTAACTTAGTGCCAAACTGCATTCCTATAGCTGATTCACAATAAAAGCGTCCTGCTTTCTAGAGAAGGAAGCTTTTAATGTGAAATCTTGGGTTTGTATCAGCAGTAACAGCAGTGGTAAAAATTCTGATCAAAGTGGAGTAAAAAAAAAAAAACTACAAACAACAGAGACAGAGTCAGAAGTAAATATGGAAGTTTTAGACAAAAAAAGGAAAACATGTTTCGATAGAACATAAACAATAAAATAAAAAGTATGACTAAGATGAATTGTGAGCGGGACATTTTACAATAAGAAAATCAAGTGCCCTTTGAGGGCAAATGAAGTGATAGTGACACTGTGTGTAAATAAGTTTGGCATTTCAGTTCTGACATTTCTTGTTGCTTCTAAGCAGACATAGAAGCTGGATACGTTAAAACTGAATCTGTCATAACCTTCTGTAATATCAGCTGAAATATCTGGCCCCTGCTGCATGAATGTAGCAGCATGGCTGTCAGAGTTCATGTGTTTTGGATGCCGAGCAGTGTCCACTTTGTGGAGCTAGAGAACACCTACTAATTAAAGTTATGTTCCAGTAAAACAAGTGTAAGACACGCCATGAAAATTCTAGTTACAAAGTTACAGCACCTTCATGTTTCATGGCAAACAATGTGTTCAGAAGAAAACTCACAAGCTTCACTCCATCTGCATGGTATTATGACTTTGCAGAACAAATCTAAGGTGGATGTGGTTAATCTGCTAGGAGTGGTTTGTAATTGCAAAAAAAGTATAATTTCCTATTGGCACTATGACAATGACTGAATATTGGCATGTAGACGTCTTCATGTCTTATCAAAGATGACGTCGTTAGAATGCAGAGCGAACATTTGAAGTTGATTTAATGAATAAGGAGTTTGTTAAAGTACAAAGCCAGTAAATCTCCCTAAAACTGCATATGCAATTAAAAATGGCTGACTTCCTGTTGTATTTAAGGTATTCTCCCAAGTAGTGTTTTTGATGTCTTTAGATTATACATGTACCTCCCAAATTTCATACATGAAGAAGAAACATAATTTTCTTAAATTTGTAGGGGGCGCTATTGTGCCATTTTGCCACACCCGTGACCAAGAAAAGTTTGGAGAGTTTCCGAGCACCCCTCAGAAATGCACAGCAGTCTCTGCTCGGGCCCTAATGATACGTCACTCAAGGGATACTTTACTACAGAATGAATACTTCTAATTTGGATACATTAAGTGCTTTTTGATACATTTAGGTAGGATTTTAAACACATGGCTTTTAATGCAGTACTCAGTCTGGCTCTTAACAATGGGCTGCAGCAACTGGAACCTAACAGCTGGAAACATTTAGTATATATCAGTGCTGTGACACACTAACAGACTCAGTATCAGTATTTTAAATTCAAGTTCAATGAGGCGAATCCCTGCTGTCACGTCATAAACATGTGTTCTAGTGTGAGCGGGTGTACCTGTGTGCGGGGGGTGTCTCTCGGGTAAGATGAGGTTCTGGAAGTTGATGATGCAGACGGCCTCGGCCCCAAGCCAGCGGTCTGACACCGCCCTGATGTAGTACTGGGAAGGCAATGGCTCAAAGATGGGGATGGTGAACACTATGTTCTGAGGCTCTCCTGTTACCACCTTGAGGGAGGAACAGACACATCAGTTGTGATGTAATCTTTGAGTAACACTGTCCTCATGTCAACTGGAGTCCCAGATAAAAACACAAACCTGTTTCTTCTGCAGGAGCAAGTACTCCGAGTGGTAGATGTGATCATTGATGGGATCCTCCACCCATAACCACCATGGCTCACCCACTGACCCGTGGACCTGAATCATTGTGGGAAGGGACATTTCACTCAGACATTCGTTTCAACAAGCAAAAGAACAGGCTGGTTTGATAGAGTCAGCGTTTACTATTAATCCTTTTAAACTTTCTATTCAATAAAGGAACCATCAGAAACACTGCCAGCTAATCTGGGAATAAAGAACGTAACTAAACAATCCTTGCAGGTTGTGGCAGTATGTATAGTATGTATGTGTCAGTGTGGTCTGTTTCCTGGGTGCCATCAGGGAGGCGGCTCATGTGTCGGTACATGTGTCCTGGCTCTGCAGCCAGATCAGGGCTAAGCCAGCCAGTCTTCCATTACCACTCTCCCATGATCGGAGCATGCATCGCTAATCGGACATAAACATTCATCTTCATATTCAGCCCTGCTACAATGGGCTTCCTTTTTCGCTCAGATTCCATGGCAAGCTTGGGACTAAGCTTCCCATGATCCCCTGTGTCTGCCCACTGAGGTGGGGCATGCTGATAAGGCCTGGAGGCATTCTGCTTCTCCATGGCTGCAAGAAAAACAACGTGGGAGGAGCAGCTCTTCTTGTCTCCGTTCTGAAAATGGGACTACACTGGTTGTGTCAGTAAGTAGTGGCGTGTATGTGGGGCTGCTGTGAAGTAATCTGCTGTCATCTACTGCAGCTATGTTGTGTTTGATGTGCTGGGTTTTACTGCAGGTGTGGTTGGAGATGTTTTCAATGGACCTTTTGATACATTTTGAATTTTTTTTGCTGAGACTCCAAGTAGCCTTTGGAACATTTCAGAACATTGATGTGCAGAAGAAATCTGTTTGAATTGGACACCACGCTTACATCCTGTAGACACATGGTTACTGTAGATATGCAGTTACACATGTGGAAGGTCAGTCCTCAGATCTGACCCCTACCTCTGGACTTATTTTGGAAGCACTAAGTGTGTTACTGTCAGATGACACAACTTCTTGATTTTTATGTTACTATATGTCTGAGCCTTCTGACTGACACTGCAGTGAGATGCCCTAGTTTCACAAATACCGCTCAGTTGTGGAAAGGAGCAGAAGATTACAGAGGCTACTTACTCTTACAGTCCTATTGAGGCAAGGATTATACTTTCCGCGTCCACGATTACGCAAGGGTCTGCGTGATGAAAAAATGGCCAGCTGCGGGGTTCACAGCTGTCCGTGTCTGCTCCAGAGTATATTCGAGGCTTTACAGTTTTAGTCTGGCTTTGAGTTATTTTGAACACAAGGGTGCATTGTTAGGTGTAATAATCTCACCTGTCATCCCTCTCTCACAGCAATACTTATCCTGTCTGAGGTGTTTGTCCTGCACATGCTCACTAAAAAGTCAATAAGAAACCTGGTTGTGAGTATGACCATAAAATCAGCGCTCTCCATTACAGAAACCAGGTTTCTTGTGTACATAAAAATATTAGGGCTGACCCCAAATAGTCGAAGATTCGATGCTTCGATGGGCGGAGCCTGATTAGACTTTCAATCTCACAGTCGAAGCTTCGCAGTGAAACAAGGGTCGTGCCATTTTGGCGATATGGGGGTGCTCAACGTCTGATTTTACATAGAACTACCAGTTTTCTCCCACAAACTTAATATACAGCCTATAACATTATACATTTCAACGTTTAGTGCTGTAAATAAACATGTAAAAAGAATAAATCAGTGGGTCATCAGTGCACAGGTGGAGGCGTAGCGTGTACGTAGGGGCAGTGGAGGAACACTTGCTGACAAGACGGAGCCTCAGCTTCACTGGTGTTGTGCTGAGTTGTTGGCACCTCACGGGACTTTTGGATAATTTATGACCACTGATGAACCACACAAAGAATATTTTAGCGTTTTTAAACAGCCGACTACTTGAAGTAAACCCGCAAGGAACCGCCACGTGCTGTCTGCAACGCGGAATGCACGCTTAACTCTGCACAAGACTGGTGAATGGCAGGCGAGAGAGAGAGAGAGAGAGAGAGAGAGAGAGAGAGAGAGAGAGAGAAACAGGTCTTCAAAAAGCCTCAGTTTAGCTGGAAATTTACAGTACAAGTTGAGTGAATAGAGACAGCAGCTCTGCAGCTTCTCAAGATTAAAGCGGAGCTACCGTGTG
>JAPMOB010249845.1:0-13245 GCA_029875015.1 Lepomis gibbosus
TGTTACTAGTCCTATTGCTATTATTACTGTTATTATTATCATTAACATTATTATAAATATCTGTACCATTTTTCATTCAGAGTATAGCAACATTACCTTTACTGTCTTTACCTCTATGTATATACTGTGTAGGCTGCCTCCCTCTTCTCTCTCTCTCTGTCCTTCTCTCTCTCTCTCTCTCTCTCTCTCTCTCTTGCCCTCTCTCTCTCTCTCCCCCTCACCCCCAACCGGCCGAGGCAGATGGCCGCCCACCCTGAGCCATGGTTCTGCTTGAGGTTTCTGCCTCTTAAAAGGAAGTTTTGAGTCTTGAGGTGCAGTCGGTGTAGAGGGAGAAGAGCAGGGTGGGGAGAGGACACATCCCTGGAGGACGCCAGTGTGAATAGTCCAGGGGCTAGATGTGATGTTCCCCAGCCTCACATGCTGACTCATCAGTCAGGAAGTTTGTGATCCACTGACAGGTGGAGGCTGGCACAGTGAGCTGGGTGAGTTTGGTGCGAAGGATGTCCAGGATGATGGTGTTGAACGGCAAGTCCACAAACAGGATCCTTGCATATGTATGCATATATGTGAAGAGTCGAGGTGTTGCAGGATGTAATACAGTCCCAAGTTGACTGCATCATCCACTGACCTGTTAGCCCTTTGTGCAAACTGCAGGGGGTCCATCAAGGGGCTTGTAATGTTAATCCAGAGTTAGATTTTTTGGGCACTGAGATGATTGTGGAGCGTTTGAAGCAGGAGAGAACTTCACACAGCTCCAGTGATCTTTTGAAGATCTGTGTGAAGATGGGGGCGAGTTGGTCTGCACAGATTTTCAGGCAGGATGGTCACACACCTTCTGGGCCAGGAGCCTTCCTGATCTTCTGCCTCTGGAGGAGCTGGCACACATTCTCTTCACAGATCATGAGTGCAGATGAGGGGTTGGAGAGGGGGGGGGGGTGTCAGGCAGTGGGGGAAGGTGATTGTTAGAAGTTTTAGTTGTAGTGGAGAAGAGGAGTGACTGTGGGGTTCTCAAACCTACAGTGAAAACTATTCAGCTCATCTGCCAGAGAGCTGCTGCATCTCCAGCTAATAACTCAGAGAAAGTTTTTGATTAGATAAAGAGTGGTGGAATAGTGTGGGCAGTTGAAAGTCCAATATTTAAGTTCTTCTCAGGTAAATGTTACCAGAGAGGGATGGCAGAAAACAGAGTTTATAAAGGGGTGGCACTCCCTTGGGTCTGCAGCAACAGACGTGCCACATGTGATGTCAACTGAATGACAAAGTCAGTTGTTCTTAAAGGTAGGCTACTAATTGGAGTGGTTAAGCCTCAACTGACAGAGAGCAAGTTCCTACCTGCTTTACAAGACATATTATTTTTAGTTTGTTATTGTTGTTTTAATAGTTTTATTCTACCTCTTGCTCATCCTCCCTGTATTCAAACTGCCACCAGAGTCTTGTGTACTTTATAGAAATCTGAATGGCATTTTGTATGAATTCCGAACGTTACAAATGTATTTTTCTGTGATTTAAAAAAAATACAAAATACATCTTACATTTGATCTTGTTACAAGTATTTTGTATTTCATTTTGATACATTTCTTTGAGAAGTATTTTGTATTTTGTAAGAAGACACATTTTGATATCTTTGCCCATCTCTGCACAGGCCTAATAAGACTGCTGCTCTGAATAATTTTTTGCAGGCTTCAATTAAAATTGATTGTGTAAGTGTGTGTGCGTGTGTCAGTAGAGTAAAAAAATCAAAATTTGCAGTCTTCATCATAACTATATCACTGCCTAGGTAATAACTAAAGCACAACATGATGACTCTTTGTGTGATCCTTCATTAGTACTGCTGCTGCTACCTTTTCATTGATTAATGTATAAACTGGGCTTAACACCATTTACACTTTAAAGCATTTATTTTTTAGAGGATTTTGATTCATTAATTTATGATTCAGACTTCTGTTTATTCGGAATTTGAGTGGCTGAATATCTAGTTTATAGCTAGGTTTCAATGTAATTGTAAGTTTTCCAAAGATCCCTCAGGCTAAAACGTCAGCTAGAAATATATTATTTATCCCCCATTAAGTCATCTATCTCTGATCTGTGTGTGTGCGTGTGTGTGTGTGTGAGTTTCATGTTTTATATTCCTTTATGGGACTTATGTCACCATGGGGACAAAACCTCTGATATAGACTGTTTTGTAAGGGTTAAGACTTGGTTTGAGGGTTCAGGTTAAAATTAGGTTAAGGTTAGGGTACACACAGAGAAATAGGGGTATCATTTCTGTTCCCTAAAGGTACATTTGTCAAAAAAGTACCCTGCAAGGTACGGAAATGGTCCTTAAGGCGTGGACCTTTCTTTATTTTTAAAATATAGAATCATTGCTGACAGTAAATGGTACATAATTGTACCTTTAACAAGCTTAAGGTACAGGCAAATGATGCAGAAAATCAATGATCCCCCGCCCAAAGGACATAAAGGGTTGACGACAGCCCAGTGGATAAGACACATGCCGTAAGTGTGAGAGAGATATAGGAATTGTAAGTCGCTTTGGATAAAAGTGTCAGCTAAATGAATAATTGTAAAGTTACATTTTTGTCAATAGGGCTGTAGAAATGTTCTTGTAGAGGTACAGACGAGAAAGTACTTTCTAGGTCCATTCCTGTACCTTGATTTCTCTGTGTGTAAGGGACTAGGGAATCCATTATATCAATGAGATGGCATCTTCGTATAATTTCCTCAGTGTATCTTGCTTTGAAATGTGAAGAATGAAGCATGTCTCTTGTATTTTCCTGGGTCAAAGAAGAGTTTAATAAAATGGCCTGTTTGTGGTTTGGAGTTCTGTCACTCATCAAATCCTTAGCATGAACATTGGTTTGACATTTAATGTTGTCAAATGCCTTTTGTCTAATGTTTTCATAAATTAGTTCACAAATGTCAAGGGGTCATAATGTGTCATAACAACACAAGTGCCATATGGATTTAGGAAAAATGGATTTTACAGGCAGTAGGGATGGGTGCACACATTAGGCTACATGTTATATAAAAAGTAGAGAAAGGGTGATGCTTTTGAAAAGGATATTGACTGTGAGAACATGAACGTAATATCTCTGCCTGAATTTGTTCAGAACATTACCTGAAGGAGAAGCACATGGAAAGAGCAGCAGGGCTCAGCTTACACTTCAGTATGTGAAAATCCACCACCCTGACTATGTTATAGGGCAAACGATGACATAGAAAGTCATGTAGAAAGTAATGTAACTAATGTTAGTTAGTTGAGGGCTAGCAAATTGTTGCTGCTGCATTGCTAACATGTTTAGAGGACAAGATGTTCCCAGAGCCAACACACCAACTCCGAACAAAGATACTCAAAACTCTCCTGCTATCGCTAACACCAACAATGAAACAAATACATAACTTTGTTAACTAGGAAACATAGTTTCGAGCCCAGTGTACAAGAAAATCAAAGTTGACTTATTCAAAGTTTTAAAGGAGAACTCTGGGCAATTTTTAAGTTAATCTTGATCGTTATACCTTTGTGAGTACTGTCTATAGAAAAAAAAACGAGCCGGATTGGTGCTTGCAACACGGAGCTGCTACAGCTAATGCCTAGAGCTCCCACGTAGCTAAAGCGGCAGATATGGGGGCATTTACATAAAGAGTGTCTTTGTGCCTCTTAACAGACACAAAATGCAATTAAAATGTCATGAGAACACGATGCGTTTAGCAACTTAGCCATTGTGTAAAGTCACCTAAATAGTGTTTTATACGGCTAGCTGTAGTCTCACCCTGAAGTACCGCGGGAACTCCGTTCGTTGTTGCCGGAAAGTATTATTTTTGTAAGATAAGTAAACAGATACACCATATAAAGTGCATTTAACTCTAGCTAATTAAATCAAACTCTCTCAACCTGAGACAACTGGTCAAGTAAACAACCTGTACTTCCATGTGTTTTGTTCACAAAAAAGTAAACTTTTAAACAACAAAAAGGTGTGTTTAGCTCTGTAGTCTTATTCTTAATTAAATAAATCAAACTCCCCATTTCAGACAACTGGTCTGGTAGACATTCTGTACTTCAAGTATTTCCTTCAAAAGTAAACAGTTAAATAATATAAAGTGTGTTTGCAGTAACTGTAGCAAATTAAATAAATCAAACTCTAACAACCTGAGATAAATAGTCTGGAAGACATAGGCTGCTGTATTTCCTTATCTTCATTAAAAAAGTAAACAGTTTAACAAGATGGAGTGCTTTTAAAGATTAAACTTTAGCTCCTATATATTCATCTACCCATCCAAACACTCCTTCTAAAACACTCATCTATTCATTTGTCTGTTTTGTATCCGACTAACCCATGTAGCCTAACCATCGTACCCTTCAAACCATTGATTGTATCTAAGAAGCAGCAGCATTTCAAACCTCTTGTCTGTCAGCCTGTTTTTCTTTGGGGTGAAGACCAGCTTCACCAGGCTAAATAGTCTCTCTACTGGGGCACTGGGTGGAGTGGCTGCATTGTATTTGAGTGAAATTTTCTTTATTAGTGGGAATCCGTTAAGAGTGTCCATCCTGTGCCGCCAGCAGACTTCCCTAGGCGTTGTCCTTCCTTTCCACAGCCCACAGTGTCCACAGCCAACGTGGTTTAAATCTGGGAAGTGTCACTGCAGCCAAGAAGGCAGTCTCCCTTTCCAGTACCTCTGCAAATCTGTTTTTGATTGCCTGAAATGAGACAAACATACACATGCACACATACACACAGACATACAGCATTACACATTATGAGCTAAGAGCTAAGAGATATACATTTCATTTTACTTTTATTTCATAATTCATAATTAATACATATTTTATGTATGGGAGAATGTATTTGAAGAAATACTAGCTCTTACCTTGACAACAGCCTCTGGAATGTCACCAAGGATTTGGAGCCCAGTCTTCAAGTCCAAGGTCTTGGAATTCAATGTCTCCAGTGTGGATAGGAGGGTGCCATAGAAACAGTTGTCTTCGCCCTGAAGAATGTCAAGGGCTACTGTTAGCGGCCTCATCACTGTGCAGTATTCTCAGAGGAACAGGTACTCCTGATCTGTGATGGCCTTCAACCCAAAATTGTAGGAAATGGTGTTCAGCTTGGCGATTGGGAATTCACATACACAAGCAACGGCATCATGAAAGGAGTTCCATCTGGTCATACATGGGACAATGAGCTTCCTTTCAAGAAATTCATCCACGATCTCTGCAGCCACTGTTGAACGGCTGGCCTTGTTCCACAAAGCTGTGCATTTGGAGGTGGCACTTCTGTACACAGCTTTTATGCCTGGCCTGGAAAGTAACCATGCGTCCACATCAGAGCATGAAATAAGGTTTGCTGTGTGCGATGCACATCTGTAGTGTGGTGGCAAAGTCACAACATCTTCTTCCACATTTATGTCTTGTAAGACATCATAAAGGTCGACAAAAGTCACATCATCATCATCATCCACATCATCATCCTCCTCCCCAGAGTCATCACCCTGAATGGGCTGGGAAACTTTAAAGGCTTTCACAAAATTCGAACCATTGTCTGTGACAGTAGCTGTGATTTTATTAGAAATACTGAAGGATGAGTATATATTGTCCAGTTCAGTAGCAATGCTGTCATACGTATGATGGCCCTTGAAACGTCTGCAGGCCAAAGCTGTTTTCTTTCGCTCTAGGCTGTGTGGCTCTAACCAGTGGGCAGTCACGCCGAGGTAACTGTGGTTGTGCGCAGTCTAAATATCTGCAGCTGTAGACAAAAAGTCCAACTCTTCAAAACTGTTTTTAGGCTCTGTGTTCATTTTGGCGAACTGAGCATCTAGGTATTTAGCAAACGTCTTTGAGCATGGTGTACAGGCCCATGCTTTCTTAGGTATTTTAGCAATAATGGCTCGGAATGAAACATCCTCCACCATCGATAAAGGCAACATACTTTTAAAAACATACCTGCCTATCATACGGTTAGCCTGTCTCATGGTTTTTTGTTGTGGGGTACAAAGATCTAGGTTTAGCTCCTTGGTGGACTTTCCGAGTCCTTCTTTGCTAGTGGATGGTGAGCTATCGTCTGTGGTGGCAGTATCGATGTTTTTGACTATCTTTGTAAATGCGTGTGTCATTGTGAAATGCTTCATCAAATTAGAGTTGCTTACAAGGGCATGTGTCTTATCCACTGGGCTGTTGCCAACCCTTTATGTCGACAAAGTCTTCGCTCCTGGACATAAAGTACACATTACATGCACATTCTTGCCTTTGACCACAATGAATTTAAAAATGCCTTGAAAATGCCAACTTCTTATCGGATTGCTCTTGACTTGCCATCTCTGCTGCTTCATCAAATCTCTGTTTAGGTTGTGTTGTGTCGTTCAAAGAACATTTTGTTCATTTGACCTAATCTTGTATGTGACTCAGGAGAAACGGGTTGTCTCAGTGAGTAATTTGTTCATTTTCACACATGCGTTAATAGTCTTGGACTCTTACATTCACTCGTTAGCAGCTGCATGGTCTCTGTCAGCACAGGAAACAGAATTAATTAGTTCAGGACTCTCAAGTGTGGGTCTCTGGGTCTGAGTCTTTCATTTGTCACGTGACAGCTCCTACTGTGGAGCAGGAATGAACTACTCATTCACCGCTCACATGGGTCCTCCTCTGTTTTTCGTTCCTTTGGCAGACTGAGTGACTGCCAGCGCCGGAGAATGAGAGGCAGGTCGGCTGTCAGGTAACAGTCTGGACTGACATTATATAGCTATTTAGTTGATTATGTGACATTTCTTGTGTGAGTGATGTTGTGCTAAGTTATAGTTTTAACACATCCGTATTGTAACTTTTTGTTTGAGAATGGCACTGTTTTTTAATTGCTCACTAGAAGGCTGCAGCGCCACAATAGCCAGCCTATTTCAATGGAACAAAATGAATGAAATGACACAAAAAAAGATTAGTTCATTTTAATGAACTAGATTTGAATGAATTAGTCTGTCAAAGGAGTCAAACTTGCCATCACTACTGTTTAGCTGTTGTGTGTGTGGCGCGTGTGCTGGCATGTGTGTAAAAACACTGGCTCTGATTGGATACCATGAAACATGACTCTGCCTTAGCCAATCATATTCGCTTACCTCGTTATTAACCCACTGTGGAGTGCAATTAATGAGGAGACAAGAGACAGAGATGCGTCGAGTCAGCTTTACTCTCCACTACAATATCACACTGTACAGCATATGAGATCGGAACTACATCCACTCGTTAACCCGGAACTCCTCTAACACGCTTAACTCTTAAAGGTACAGTCCTTTGGTGAATGTCTCTTTTAGTCTTACTTGTGGGTCACCACACAGGCCCCCCAGAATTCACCCATAATAACTGGCCAGACCGAACAGGGTCCTCTAAATGAACATAGGACACTATTCACTAGTGCAAAAAAGAACAGTCCAGCTCGGACAAGGGGGGGGCCAGCTAAACTTTTACCCCAAGGACCTCGGCAACCGCCGTCCAAAGCTCTGATGTGAACTGTGGGCCTCGGTCCGAGAAGAGGTCGGACGGCGTGCCGAAACGGGCCATCCAAGCCATAACGAATGCCCAGGCTACCTCTGCCGATGTAGTGGAGGACAGCGGAACCACTTCTGGCCACCTGGTGGTCCTGTCCACCATGGTGAGGAGGTAGGTGTAACCACGGGAAGGGGGAAATGGGCCCACCAGGTCCACATTCACATGATGAAAACGTCGCTCTGGCACTTTGAAGGGTGCCAAAGGGGCCTTGGTATGTCGAGTCACCTTTGCGCGCTGGCACGCCGCACAGGCAGCAGCCCAGCCCTTGATGTCCCTCCGCAGACCCGGCCAGACGAACTTGGCCCCCACCAGCTTGATAGAGGCCTTCACCCCTGGGTGTGAGAGGCTGTGGACAGCATCGAAAACCTTATGCCTTCAGCCAGCAGGTACCATGGGGCGCGGTCTGCCGGTGGAGACGTCGCAGAGGAGTGTAGCTTTGGCTGTGTCAAACATCTTCCATGACCAGCACCGTGGGGGCCGTCCTGTAGGCTTGCACCTCCGAGTCCACCGTCTGATCAACCACCATGGCTGCATAGTCGAGGCCCAAGTGGACGGAACCGGTGACCGCCCGGGAAAGGCAGTCAGCAATTGTCTTTGCCAGCCACATGCTTAATGTCAGTTGTATACTCAGAGATGGCGGAGAGCTGACGCTGCTGTCGACCAGACCATGGCTCCGAAGACTTGGCCATGGCAAATGTCAGCAGCTTGTGGTCCACAAAAGCCGTAAACCGCCGGCCCACCAACAGGAACCGAAAATGACGGGTGGCAAGGAAAAGACCCAGAAGCTCCCTGTCGAAGGCGCTGTATTTTCTCTCATTGGCCCAGAGCTTCCTGCTGAAAAAGAAGTAGAAGTTCACCATGTTCAGGAACACCTGCAGGGACTTCACACTGCGTGGGCGTGGGAAACTGGCAACGGCGTCCACCTTGGCCGGGAGGGGGACGGCCCCCTGCGGGGTAACGTGGTAGCAGAGGAAAGTGATGGACGACTGGCCAAATTCGCACTTGGCCGGGTTGATAATGAGACCAAGCGCCTGATGGTAACCGCGCACCAGGTCCACCTTCGAGAAAATGGTGGCGCCGGCTAGGTGAGCAGAGAAGTATGTGTGGCACAGGGTACCGGTCGGGGGTGGTGGTATTGTTTAAACGACGGAAATCACCACAGGGACGCCAACCTCCATCAGCCTTGGTTACCAGGTGCAAGGGGGAAGCCCACGGGCTGTTGGAGTGGCGCACAATGCCCGGGTGTTCCATGGTGGCAAACTCCTCCCTGGCAATCGCAAGCTTGGCAGAGTCTAGGCACCGAGCCCGTGCATATACTGGGGGGCCCACCGTGGTGATGTAGTGCTCCTTTGGTGAATGTCTCTTTTAGTCTTAACTTGTGGGTCACCACACCACCTCCTTATACAGTTTATTCAGTCAATAATGCACCACATTTAACGTCCAGTAACGTTAACGGCGTTGAAACAATGGGAAAAGTAATTAGTTAGATTACCACGTTACTGAAAAAAGAACAGCATTACCTAACGCTGTTCTTTTAAACGATGTTATTCCAAACACTGGTTAGAACCATGCCTTTCGCCCAATGTCAGCTGGGATAGGCTCCAGCACCTCCTGCGACCCTGTACGCAGCATAAGCGGTTGACGATGAATGGATGGATGGATGGATGGATGGAAGTTAGAATGAGACATTTCCAGTCTATACATTTGACAAACGTCATGTCATTTGTAATATGGTTATAATGGTTAATTTGCTGTACATGTAGAGTGAACTAGATGTCTGTGTGTTGTTTATATGCTCTAATAATGCTAATCCAACACATCTTTGTAGCAGCATCCATGTTGACTGCACATTCTGACTTAAGAGCACATGAACACCCACTGAAGTCGGAAGGACGAGTTCACAACTTGGGAAATAAGACCATCCTAGGAGCACGTGCACCGTGAGCTGCATGTGTTTTACATCGTGTGAAAAATTAGTAAAAAAGTATTTTTTTAAGAACGATAACTTTTTACTTTCCTTTTTAAAATTGTACTTGTAATACCTGTACATTTTACTCCAGTATTTTATGTGCCAGTTATCTGCTTTTAACTTCACTACATTTGCCATTTATACCTTCATCACGAGTCTGTTGTCTACTTGGCATTTTGCTGCATTAACAGCAATGACCTGCGCAAAATAGTTAGAAATCCATGCAAATGCCTTTTCAATTCTTCTGCTAATTCATTAACAAGGATCACACCAATGTTAGATTTTATAGTGGTTTATTGTAATGAATAGTTATAAAAGGAGGGGTCGAGAGGGGAGGGATGAAAAGGGGTCGAGGGGAGAGGGATGTGTCAGGATTCAGAGGGAGCCCAAGAGCAGAGTGAGTTGAGTTCTGCGACTGTGTATCCAGGGCTGATCTCCAGAGATGATTCATAATACTTCACAACGATCCGGCGGTGACTACATGTGTGGCTGCTCCTAAAATACTGCTGGGTTGATGAGGTGCAGGTGCGGCGACAACCTCTGCCAGGTGTGTAAGCAGCCAGATAAAGGCACGCCCCCTGAACACTGCCTGGAAAGTGACACAAACACCATGAGACAAGATGAAAACATAACAAGCAGCCGGCACGTAAATCCCAGACCAAAACAAACACTCGAACAATCATCACGGCCGGGGATTTGTGACAGGATGAAGGGGTTGAGGGATGAAGGGGTCGAGGAGGTTGCTTCGGGTTTGGTGGCCGGAGAAGCTAGGAACCCGAGGGGTTGAGACTCACGGTGGGGACTCGTCTTGATAAGCGGCTTGGTCTTATGAACCCCCTGTGGTTCCTGTTGTAGAAAAAGACAAAATAATTACTTGGCAGAATTATGGATTTTAGCGTGCATGTCTTTCATGGTGGAAGGAAGCACCCACGCAAACAGAGAGGGAGAACGTGCAAACTCTGTACAGAAAGGCCTGGGCTGAGCAAGGTCTAAACCCAGAACCTTCTTGCTGTGGGGCCACTGTGCTGCCCCCTAAAAGAGGTGAAGAAAAAAACAGGGTTTGGGTGGGAGGGATGTGAGAACTGAGAAACGGGAGAAAAAAGGTTAGACAGGCTTACCATAAGACTTCCATTAATAGCCGTGTCCCAAATAGTCGCCTATCTCCTTTACTGGCCTGGTGGTGGAACACATTTTGACAAATAAACACCTGCCTCAATTAAACGCCTGGTCTGTTTTTTTAAGAAGTTTTTTGGATGTATTAAACCTCTTAAACACCCTCTTTAGCTGCTTCTAAGTTGCTTAGATAATACAAATACTTCCATCCATCCATCGTCAACCGCTAATCCTGCATACAGGGTCGCGGGGGGGCCTATCCCAGCTGGCATAGTGCGAAAGGCAGGGTACACCCTGGACAGGTCGCCATTCCATCTCAGGGCCACACATAGACGCACAACCACTCACACTCACATCCACAATTTAGAGACACCAATTAACCTAGCCTGCATGTCTTTGGATGGTGGGAGGAAGCCGGAGCACCCAGAGAGAACCCACACAGACACGGGGAGAACATGCAAACTCCGGCCGGGGCAACTTAGTTAATACAATTTAAACATATGATCAATATGTCAGTATGGACATGCTGAACATCGTTAGATCGGTTAGGTTCTCCACAATACCACTGTTAAGTTCATTTAACGGAAACAACAAGACCCAAAGGCTAATTCTTCTACATTTACAAGAGAGGAAAAGGGGGGAAAAGTGCTGACTCACATTAACTTTGAAGCGCTCGTTAAGTCCAATTGTGTTCCTTCCTTGACTATTTATCTTCCTTCAGTCTGTAAGGGTCCACTGATCAAAAGAATCAAAACAGCTTTTCATAAAAATTAATCCACGTTGTGAATCCTTTCATATTAAGTCCATCGCTCTCTGTATGCTAACTTCTCTCATCCTGCACCGTGTTGTTGTTTTCGATAGGTTGCTGCCTTCAAAATAAAAGTGCATAAGCTGTCTGTCGGAGCTAGATCAAATGAATGATGTGTATTGGATATTTGGATAATTTTTACATAATTATTATTCTGTTTGAAATAAACTAATTGTTTTATAGTAGTTTCAGTTTTGTGCAAAAAGAATTAAAGGCCTGTCCCATATGGATGCCTGTCCCAAATAAAGGCAGGGTCAATTCAGTGATTTTAGCAAATAAAGGCCCAGGCTATTATTCAAAGTTTTATGGTATATACGTGAGTGCATGTGATTGGATTGGCACAGGTGGATGAAATGAGTGAAGCATTAGTTCTGGCATTGGACAGAGACGTAATTGGGTTAACCGGTGTGCGGCCGCGGGTTGGATGTGCGTGTGTGGTCTGTCGGAAGTCGGCGTCTGGAAGAGCAAACTTCTCCCGAAGTCGGCTAGCTGTGGCTGTTCTGGCCTGTGTATGTAATGAAGAATATTGGACGATGCGGAGAACTTGGATAATGGAGCGCTGTTGCGGTGGACGAGTGGCTGGCCGTGTGGGAGTGGAATTAACTATGGACAGAGGAGATTAGAGATCGCGGGCTGATTGTTGTATGGGGCTGAGAATCAGCTTGTGATCTGTGTTAAGGTAGCAAAAGCACTTTCTAGAAACTTTAGCGTGTGTCTGACTCTGAACTGATGGGTGTGAGAACTGAGTAACGGGAGAGAAAATGGGTTAGAAAGGCATAGGTATATAAGAGAGCGCATGTGATTGGATTAGAGATGAACTCAGTGAAGCATGGGTGTATGATTGGAGGAATTGAATGAGGTGCAGGTGGTCGAATTAGTGAGAGAGGCGTGGTCCTGTTCCTGAGTCTCAGTTTACTTAACTCCCTTTTAACGCAAATCCAATAACTTAACTCTATGCCATGGCCATGTTGGAAAGCAGCTGGAATCGCCCTTTCACAAGCCGGCAGAAATACTTTCACTTTTATGGGGAGTTGTGTGACTCCTGTTTATTAGCAACCTCAACATCAAGGCCATTTCAGATTGATAGTTAAGGATATTACGTTTTTTTCACGTGATCATCAGGGAAATATCAATTTCACAAGGCCACCTAATGCGCTCTCTGTATAAAAGATTATTGTCTTGTTTCCTTGACAAGTTGCAGTTTCATAGTAACACATTAAAACAAATCAGTCATTTGAATAAAATCTAATTTCATGAATTTACTTCTGATGTTTGATAGCAACTGGGACTAACAGGGGATGTAATGAAAACAGAAAGTTCCCTTCCACTAATTCTTTAATAATGAGCCACAGACTATTTATATGAATATTTTTGTATGAATCATTTTAATATCTTCCACATCCGATGGCGTGAAAAAAAATCTGAATGCAGACAGACATTTATTGCAGAAAGAGTAATGGAATTCCCTCTGTTATGAATGGGCTGGAAAATACATGATTCATCTAGGAGCAACTTAGAATAGCCGTTCACTAAATTAAATAATTTGTTCTATCACTTTGAAGTCAACTTTGGGAATACTTTCAAAAATAACCTTTTAAGTATTTTAAGAAGAGGGTGAAATAGGTCTTTGATGCTTTACTTTTTGCACAACTTAATAAACTGATTTTTGGACAAATAAAAATGTTCTATGGTCTTTATTGAAGCATTCACTATAAGCTTTAGCATTGAATATACATGTAATTTAGTATAAATAGATTCCTGTAAAATTTGGCCTTGATGTTTTGTCAAATCATATTTGATATATATATATATATATATATATAT
>JAPMOB010249846.1:0-23785 GCA_029875015.1 Lepomis gibbosus
TGTGTGTGTGTGTGTGTGTGTGTGTGTGTGTGTGTGTGTGTGTGTGTGTGTGTGTGTGCGTGTGTGTGTGTGTGTGTGTGGTTTAAACAGAGTAATGGCCTCCATTCATTATGAGGCCAGTTGATTTTCATTTACTCTCTTGACTCCGACAATTAAAGGGAGCAGCTGAGGAGGTGATGGAGGGCCCGGGACGCCCAGAGGTCGCCCACCACTTTAAGTGATAAATTAAATACTATTATCAAGACTCCCCCCCCCCACCCCCCTCCAGAGACACACTTCCCATCACTGTAGCTGAAACACTTAGCAGAGCTGAACTATCAGATAAACTACGGCACAGATAGAAACAACAAAACATGTCTGACCTGTAGCCACGAACATGTGAGAGCCCAGCTGTCATACGTCTCTGGATCATAATGACATGTCTAATTACTTTAATGTTTAATGTAACCTTCGTTAAACAAGGCGAGTCCCACTGAGGACAGAGACCTCTCCAAGATGGCCGCATCAGAAGACAAACCGATAAAACAACATTACAAACAGGTCGCTATCGCTAATGAGTCAAATGGTCGAGACCTTGCGAGATGAAACGGAGGACGGCGTAGCAACTCTTCCTCCATGTCATGTCTTCCTCCATGTCATGTCTTCCTCCATGTTGTCTCATCTGTGTCGTTCTGCGTCTACCTGCTGTCTTCTGCCATCATTGTGTCTTTCTACCGTCCTCTCATTTTGTTGTCCTCTTTTTCTTGTACTGTGATCCTTTCTGTCACCAGGTGTCGTCCTCCTTGTCCTCCCAGTTGTCCCAAGTTTTCCCTAACAGCTCGTATCCAGTAGTTTCCCCTCTTGTCTTGTTATGCTGTCCTTCATGTCTTCTTGTTTTGATGCCTTCTCCATCATCCCTCTAAATCCTGTCCTCTTGTTGTCCTCCCAGTTGTCCCTGACATCTCACTTCCTGTGCCGTTTCCTCTCTTGTCTTGTTATCCTGTCTTCTTCTTTCGTTGTCCTCTCCATCATCCCATGTCGTCCTCCCCGCCGTTTCTTTTAGCTTCCATCTTGTCCTCCATGTCATTTTGTGTCTTCCCCTCCTGTTATCTTTTGCTTGTTGTCCCCGTTGTCATGTCGTCGCTGCCGTCTCATTGTGCGTGCAGATCTACCTGTACATGTTCCAGTCCCACCTGTCTGTCTCTCTGTCCTCCTGTAAATCTGTGTGTGTGACAGAAACCTGGACCGGGATCGGAGTCCGGCGGAGCCTCGTCCACAACAAAACACATATTAGCATTGGAGAGCAAACTAACACATTAGTGAGCAGTTCATCTGATGGGACGGGAGCTCGGCACAATTAGTCATCCGGCGGGGGGACAAACACAATTACAGAGAAGCAATAACAGAGTGCAGAGACAGGACGGGAGAGAAAAAAAACTCCTGACCTCTGCATCTCAGCTCCATTTAAATGTTTGATGTCTCATTGAATTAGTATCACAGTGTGAAAGACAAAGCTAATGGAAATGAGCCAGAGACAGGCAGTACTGCTGATTGGGCCTGATATAATTAGAATAATATCACGTCCGGCGTTAATAACAAGGAAAGGAAATAAATAACGGGGGGATCAGTTAATGGCGCCGCGGTAAAACGGCTGCGTTTTAAATATGCCGAGGCCAGCGCTTCTTTCTGTTTACTCATGGGCCGCTGATCGTCTGAATACTGATGCGGCGGAGCGATCAGCGGTGAAGGATCCTCCGCTCTCAGCTCCCGGGCAGGGGGCTTTTTCATCTTGATTATTCATCTTGATAAATACATAAGGACGGACAAAATTAGAGCTGTTTTTCAGGCGGCGCTGGTTCATACTGGTGTGAATTAGCTCAGCTGATAGATGGCCGGACCGAGCGCGAGAGGCAGAGGCGCTGCTCGCGCCTCACCGGGACTCTCCGGTGGATTTTCTGGGTCCACAAATATTAATTTACCTCCTGACAGGAATGAAGATGTTGTTTTGCTGCAAACGTACTCAACAGTTTTAATTGTTTTCCTCCCGAGGAGAATATTATTTGTCATTTTTAGGAAATGATCAGGAAATTGCAGCTGCTGAAAATAAACAGAGGCTCATTTTTACTCTCACGCAGCATTTTCAGGACGGTTTAATGAGTCTGTGTCCAAGTTCTGTTAGCCTCTTTGTGTTGTTCCTTTTTTCTTCGCCAGTAAATGATAGTTTTTTCCTTTTTGTTGGACTTACTGTCCCCAATCAAAACTTCAGCTTTAAGTCTCTTTACAATCATGTTTTGCCTGCAAAGCCGTTTATTTAGAGAAATTAATAAATACATATTTGTCTATTTATTAATCTATATTCCCTGTGTTGCCAAACAAATGTCACCCATTTGATTTAAAGGTAAAGTGTTTTTGTAAATAAAATATAATAAATTGAATTAAAAACACTGTGATACTCTCAAACTAAGAAATGTGGCTCATTTAATTATTTTAATTCAATATCAAAGTCCAGTTAGTGTTTTCACCTTAGCGCGGCGACAGTATAGGTACAGACAGGAAATGAGGGCAGGGAGGGGTTGGTTTTAAAATATCACTGACTTCATGTTTAAGCTCTTTAATTGTCTCCTTAAAGTTTCACAAGTTGTAGTTTCAAAGTTTCAAAGAAGGATCTTATCTCCACTCAGTTCCACATTGGGTCCAATCACAATGTTCTGTCAACACAGAGACAAAATGTATTTGTCAGCCATCAGAGGTTTTGTGATACGGTTCATGTTGTGGGCGTTATAATATCTATATGTGATTTATTTATAATTTATAATTGACTTTAAGTAAGTTAGTTCAGTTATTATTATAGCAACATAAAATAAAAGAAGAGGCCGTCTTTGAAAATGCGTGCTGCATTAGGCTGCATCAGTTTGTGTCCTGAAACGCGTCGCCTTTATTTTGAAGGTGTACGTGTCATCCTGAAACTCTCCTTCTTCTGCAGCGTTTCATAAGGTGTGTCTGAGTGCGTGTCGCTGAGAGGAACCTCATTAATGTCACATCCTGCAGCGTTTCAGCGGCAACACGACCTGCCGGCTTCACCTGAAGAAGAAGGGAATAAAACAGCTGATTGGCACACACAGAGGCACTCTGGGTAAAATAAAAAAAAGAAGAGGAAACACAGAGAGGGGACGTGAACATCCATCGCACTTCAAATATTATCTCACGGCGTCAGGACTGATGGAGCGCCGGGCCGCTCCCATCATCCATCTGCTGAGTGAACAAGGTCTGAGACTCCATTAC
Source organism: Lepomis gibbosus (assembly GCA_029875015.1). NCBI lineage: Eukaryota > Metazoa > Chordata > Actinopteri > Centrarchiformes > Centrarchidae > Lepomis > Lepomis gibbosus. The sequence goes on from JAPMOB010249846.1 coordinate 3,262, forward strand.
TCTAAATCTACGTCCCGCTCCCCCTGATCTAATACACATTTGAATCAATCAACAGTGTGCATTCTGATCACAGCGTAATGGATTATGAAGAGCGAAGGTTGGCGTGCAGAGAAGCTCAGACTGAGATACAGCCAGCAGTTTACGTCCAGAGCGACAGCGGGGTCTGCGGCGAGTTAATAACTCCTCTGTGGGATTAATCCAGACGAGAAGGAGAAGACGCCGCCTGGTCGATGACTTCCTGTTAATAATATTCCTGTACGCCGTGGAGGCGGCGATCTTGAATTGTTCCGCTCTGCGTTGCCGTCGCCTGAATTAACCCCTCCTTCCTCAGAGCGCCGTTGGAGACGACCTGACGGGATTAAAGCAGCGCTCATCACCTGAAACACACACTTCACCTCAGAGTGTGTGTGAACACACCTCCTGTCTTCAGTCTCACTTCACGCAGGAACGACCGCCATGTTTGAGACGACAGGGAGGCGAACTGTGTTTCAGCGCCGCAGCAAGTTCAGTGTCGTCAAAAGTTCTTAACAGACTTATAACATTTGGACAGGCTGAACACAAGAGACCCTCAGAAGGACAATGAGTCGACCTGTAACTTCTGTTTCTTTGATTTAAAACGCAGAGGGTCTGTACTCAGCCATGATGCTAACGTCTGTCTGTCCTCCTCTTTGGTCCACACTGAACCTCTCAGCAGCTGTTGGATGGACTGTGATGAAACCTGGTTCAGACCTTAATGTTAATCCTGAACTCTGGTGATCCTCTGAGTCCAAACGCCTGCAGAGCTAAAGACATTCCCATCATCATCAGCGTACAGTGTTTTCACTGCTAATAAGCTAATGTTAGCATGCTAACACGCTAAACTAAGACGGTGAACAAGGTAAACATCAATTTGTCAGAGTGAGCATTTACGATACAGGTCGGTCTGTCCTCAGCAGAGAAACAGCCGAACAGGTCGATGAAGCAGCAGCTTATTACAACCCATATTTAGGTGTTTTGTTAGGACGCCACTTCTAGCGGCAGAAGAGGTCAGGTGACGTAGTACAAAGAGCGACAAACTCTGTGTAAGCAGGTGGATGAATGAGTGTTCAGGTGTAGCCCGCTGTGCAGAGATAGACTTCTGCGCAACTGATACTGGATTTTGGAGGCTGATGCCAACAACGATCTTTTGAGATTAAAAACATCTGCTTAATAACATATCGGCTAATATTTATGAGAAGCCGCCTAGGCCAAAATTGAATACTTTGCTTGCACATACCTACGAGTACGTATGTATGTATGTATGGGGTGCAAGGGGTGGTGATGGTACAGTGGATAAGACACATGCCTTTGGTGTGAGAGACCCGGGTTCAAGTCTGCTATGACATGTCCACCAATGTGTCCCTGAGAAAGATACTTAACCCCTAGTTGTTCCAGAGGCTCTGACATATACAGCAATTCTAAGTCGCTTTGGATAAAAGTGTCAGCTAAATGAATAAATTTATACAGTTACGTATATACATACACGTTTATATACAAAAAATATACATGATAGACAAAACAGAAATGGAAATTCATCCAAAACAGTCTATCTTGTTAATTTCTGCAGGCAAGTAATTGTAAGCGCTTTGGATAAAAGCATCAACTAAATGAATTATAATGATTGTTATTATTATGTATGCGCAAGGTTAAGCAAGTATATAAGCACAAAATGAATATGTATGTGCAAGCAAGTATTCAATTTTGGCCATGGCGGCTTCTCATATATATTCATACTTTTCTTTTATACAAATTAAATCTGAACCAAAGGTCAACATTTCTGATCAGGATCCTTATGTGTGGCGTTTGGGACATTTTATGATGTAAAACTTGTCAGCGCTCGCTGGTGACGGAGACACTGTTTCCAAATAAACTCACTCTCAACATTTCTTACTCATGAACCAACATACCCAATGCTGATAAATCTCTGATGAGCTAACGATCAGATAATCAATCAGATCAGATGTAGCTGCATGAGCACAGAGGAAACAGACCGTGGATGTGTTGAGAACTTCAGAGGGTTAAACAGACTGCTCACTGACGTAGTTACACTTTGGGTGGAGGACAGATTACGTATGAGTCCTGGAGAAACGGATGCATTTACACTTTGAGATCAGATAGTTACTCGAGATGCATGAAGTGACTCGCTGCCAATTAAGCCTCAATATGTAAAGAAAATCCATGGTGTGGTTTAACAGTCAGCCTTGTCAGACTTCCTCCCTCCTAAATCCAGAAACGCATTAATAACCTCATAAACTCTGCAGAAATACAACTCTTCTTCTACTTACTTAAATAAAATCATAACATTAAAAAAATTCAAAACTCCAGCAGATCTGCTCGGATGTTTTCGACTGCTGTTACAAAAAAAGGAGAGGCAGTGTTTTCATTTCCAAGAACTAGAGGGGAATCAGAGATTAAAGAGATAAAACTTCAGTCTTTTATGTCTTAAGCACTTTGCTAATTAGCGGAGCGGCAGCGGAGACGGAGGATGAATACATTTTGGTAAATGGAATAAAAAACAGGACCGAGAACAACAGAGCGAATGAACGACCCCCCGGGGAGCCGAGGGTCGCTTCATTACATGTCGATGGAAATGATGCAAGCAGCTGCACATTATCCTGCTCTGCACTGTAAAAAACGGTTGTTTCAAATCTTTAGGATGCCTTCATTTATTTTACTCCAGGTCACGGGATTCCTGTGGGATTCACGCGGGATGGGAGTCAGTTTCACTGTTCATCACGGGACCGGCAAGAAAGTCAACAGGAGAGGACGGGATCAGTTTTTACACATAAATATGCAGTTATCCAATAAAAGCATCGGGGTCACACTTAGTAAATACAATGTGAGACAGTATTGTAAATATAATAAATTAAAAGTGAATCCGCCCCAGTGTTGAAAAGCAAAGCAGTGACTGGAAGTGAAGATCTGAAAACATCACCAGCACAGCCGCACATCCATTGACTAAAAGTCACATCTGACTCAGACAGATGAGTCAGTAAACACAACGCAACTCATCGGGTGAGAAAGGTGACAAATCATGTGGCTCGTCTATCCAAATGGTATCGGATCGAGTGGATCAAATCTTTTACAGTGAAACATGTCGCGGAGGTTGTGAAGCTCAAAAGAAAGTTTTACAGCCGCAGGTAAAACTGGCTTCAACGCTCAGAGAACTTCCTGGGGGCTTTGAAATGTGATGCTACCAAGCCGACCCGTCAGTATCTGTTGCTAAGCGTAGGCTACGGCGTTTTCTGCCAAGGTTCAAGTATCCCAGACTAAATTATGACCTCTTTAATCAGATCAAACAAATCAGCTGTTTATATGTTGTGAACTTGTGATGCTTTCCAAGGACGTTTAAATGAAGGGCAGCTGGACTCGGGTGAAGATCCTGGAAGACGTTACCCCTCTTCATCACGTGACCTGGATGACTAAACGACAGACAACTCAATAACTCTGACTGATCCCGGCCTCCAGCTTCACCGTGACCTTCACATACAGGATCGAGTTTAAGTGTCGTCCTTTCGCGGAGAAATAAAACCAATAAAACAATCATTTTAAATCAAAACAGCTTCAGTGGCGTTTACGTGTCGAGCGTAGTCAGGTGGACGTTCCATCCACTCTCAGTCACAGACGTGATTCCCAAAAGCGTTCTCAGTCATTTCCAGCTGAATATAAACTAACAACCAGTGACTGATCAGTGGGTTTGACTGAATCAGATTTTTACAGTGTTCCTCTGTTTTCCATTTAGATGCAGGCTGAGCGTCGGAGGCTCCTGGTGACACGAACGCCACGCTCGGCTGTAGCACAGCAGAAGAAGAAGAAGGAGCGGCACATGTTTAATTCATCGACCCTGCACGTCCCTCAAGTTAATTCCACCGCGGGCCGTGTTTATTTCTGCTTTGTACTTTTGTTTAAAGCCAGTTGTTGACAACTCTTGAACATGTCAAACTATCACCGCTAATAATTGCTTAAGGAGCTGGAACTTTCTGCAAATGTTGGTTCCAGCACAAAACACTCCTCCTCCTCCTCCTCTCTTTTCGCTCCTGAAAGTCTCTCAGATGAATTTTTGATTTTTTTCCTCTTCGACTCTCAGCAAAAAGATTCTCTCTGTAATTCAAAGCGATGGCTGCGAGAGAAAGAATAAAAAAGAATAATGTAGCGCCGCCGCTTCTTCTTCTTCTTCCGAGAGCTTTCATTCTTCTTTTTTTTGTCGTGTTCGGTGGAGAAAAAAAACTGTCAAGTGCTGCTCTTTCTCTTTCTTTTTTGATTAGTTCAGTTTCTTTTCGCCCTCTCTGGCTTTTTGTTCCTGACCCGGGAATCCTAAAGAGGCTCCTTCTTCTTCTTCTGTGGTGGGAATAATAATGTTATGCTGAGGAAGATGAATCGGTACAAACGCCGGCCCCCGGGCGGTATACACCTCTCTCTTTGGGTCAATGCCATTTCTCTTCAGATCGCGACGCCGCCACTCAACTGGAGCTGCCAGTTGATTAATCCCAATTAGACGGGCTGTCACTTTCCTGCAGAGAAGAAGGGTGGGAGGGAGGGAGGACGGCGGCGGATTCCTCTCCTGTACGGGACTGACAGAGGCAGAGGAGGAACAGGAAAGAGAATTCTTCCACGTCTGTCTGTGATCTGCAGACAGACAGAAGGAATAATGAGAGTCTCTCAGTGAAATCAGACTCGACTCCTCTGACAGGAACCAGACTCTGCAGAGTTTTAAACGTCTTTTCGTCTGTCAGTGCTCAGTGTGGAAAAGACAGGAAACATCACCACGCAGGAAACAGACATGACAGCGTGTTCGTCTCTGTATGTTCACCCAGAGCAGAACGCATTTAATGACTTTTTCAGAACTGAAAAAAAAGAGACAAATAAAACACGACAGGAAGAAGAGCGTGAGGAGGACGAACACGACGAAGCTGCAGCACGGTCGTACGAGGCCTCAGCTCTCTGAAGACGTTTGAGATCTACAGAACATTTAGGACTCACGTGCAAACAGCCACTTATTAATACTTGACATGAAAACCAGTTTAAGTGTTGCTTGCTGCATTTTTTATCTTAAGAATGGATCAAATGAATGCACACAATGTGAAAGGCATCGGTGGAGGAAGCGTTTGGATCCTTTAGTTGAGTGAATGTACTAATACCTCACTGCAAAACATTCTGGTACAGGCAAGAGCCTTAAACTGGAATGTACTTAAAAGCACTCAGAGCAGAAAAATGTGCCCCTTGAAGAACACTCTTCACACCAAGACCAGCAGGTATATGATGCAGTTTTTTGAAGCTTCTTTTTTAATTAGTTGCGTTCGACGTCACAAACTCGCTGTTAAACAGGGTTAGGCATCAGCAGAAAGCAGCATGGAGGTCGTGACGGCGTTGCTGTGTGAAGCCCACAGATGTTAAATTACAGTGTTCTTGGTTAACAGCAGCGTGCCGGGCAGGTGACAGGTGCGTTCACGGTGTTTGTGCGCTCTGAAAGACGTCACGACGCAGACATAAAGTACACATACAGTGGTGAGAAAAAGTGTTTGCCCCCTTCCTGATTTTTTGTTCCTTTTGCATGTTCGTCACACTGAAATGTTTCAGATCAAACAAATTGAAATATTAGACAAAGATAAACAAAACACAGTTTTTAAATGAAGGTTTTTATTATTAAGGGAAAACAAAAACCCAAACCTACATGGCCCTGTGTGAAAAGGTGATGGAAAGCAGAGTTCAGTTTCTCTAGCCACACCCCAAATCCCTTAAATAGGACCTGCCTGACAAAGTGAAGTGGACCAAAAGATCCTCAAAAGCTAGAAATCATGCTGAAATCCAAAGAAATCAGGAACAAATGAAAAATAGAGTAATTGAGATTTATCAGTCTGGAAAAGGTTACAAAGCCATTCCTAAAGCTTTTGGACTCCAGTGAACCGCAGAGAAAGTCATTATCCATGAATGGTGAAAACATGGAACAGTGGTGAACCTTTCCAGGAGTGGCCGCCTGACCAAAATTACCCCGAGAGCGCAGCGACAACTCATCCAAGAGATCACAAAAAACCCACAACAACATCCAAAGAACCGCAGGCTTCACTGGCCTCAGTTAAGGTCAGTGTTCATGAGTCCACCATAATAAAGAGACTGGGCAGAAATGGCCTGCATGGCAGAGACAAAAACACTGCTGAGCAAAAAGAACATAAAGGCTCAGCTCAGTTTTGCCAGAAAACATCTTGATGACCCCCAAGACTTTTGGGAAAATCCTCTAAGGACGAGACAAAAGTTTTTGGAAGGTGTGTGGCCTAAAAGTAACACAGCATTTCGGAAAAGGAACATCATGCCAGCAGTAAAATAAGGTGGTGGTTTTATGATGGTCTGGGGCTGTTTTGCTGCTTCGGGAACTGGAAGACTTGCTGTGGTAAATGGAACCATGAATTCTGCTGTCTACCAAAAAATCCTGAAGGAGAACGTCCGGCCATCTGTCCATGACCCAGACTGCACTTAATGTTCTGCAGCAGGACAATGATCCAAAACACACCAGCAGGTCCACCTCTGAATGGCTCGAGAAAGACAAAATGAAGACTTTGAAGTGGCCGAGTCAAAGTCCTGACCTGAATCCGATCGAGATGTTGAGGCATGTCCTTAAAAAAGCGGATAAGGCTCGAAAACCCTCCAGTGTGGCTGATTTACAACAATTCTGCAAAGATGAGTGGCCCTGAGTTCGTCCACAGCGCCGTAAAAGACTCACTGCCAGCTATCGCAAACGCTTGATTGCAGTTGTTTGTGCTAAAGTTGGCCCAACCAGTTATTAGGTTTAGGGGGGGCGTTCACCTTTTCACACAGGGCCACTTGGGTTTGGATTTTTGTTTTCCCTTAATAATAAAAACCTTCATTTAAAAATGCTTTTTTGTTTACTTGTTATCTTTGTCTAATATTTCAATTTGTTTGATGATCTGAAAAAGTTCTGTGTGACAAAAATACACTTTTTTTACACCACTGTGTACAGGGATATGCCAAAAATACATCAAAATGTATTTTGATATAAGATACTAAATACATTAATTTAAATACTAAATACAAAATTACCACTAATGGGAACTTTAAAATGTCCATTCTGAAGAACTTATCTTCTCAGTTTCAGTATATGTAGAGGAAGAGAATGGAGTAAATATCACGATGTACTGACTGCGCTCTGTGATCAGGTGTTTATCTGTGTTGTCGTGTTAAACTCACCTGTTTCACCTGCAGCAGCCGTTTCCTTAAAGCACCTTTCAGCCTGCTGCTGTTTAACACTGAAGGCGGCTGTTTTTCTGTGAGAGCTCTGTTGTTTATTTGCTCGGTTGTGTCTCACTTTGTCTTCTTGTAATGAACTAACTGAAGAGCCAGGGCGTCTCCTGGCGGCTCAGAGGTTAGCTTTAATGCTCCCTGTTGTTGTTTTTTTTTGTTTTCCGCAGGCTGTAAACATCCCCGTTCCACTCAGAGTCTTTATATTACGGCTCATTAAATATTCATGCAGCTTCTTCTGAGTAAAGTGTCAACAGGGTATTTGCCTTTTAAAGACAACGATATGGCAAATATTGAAAGCTGCAGTCAGACAGATGTTTTTATGGGAAAATGTGAAAACATGTTCACTTTCAGAAGGATTTTAGAGGTTTGATCCACTAAATGTTTGTATGAGATGGGAAGATCTCATGTGAAACCCAGTTAAATATTTGTTTTCTTCAAACGTGACTAATTGGTCAACATGGTGTCATATGTTCCAACATGTCTTCCTGTGTCGGCACACCAGTTAAATATTATTCGACATTAATGTGATCCCATAATTACACGTTGCTAATTAAGGTCAGCTGTGAAACAGAAGCATGACAATAAAAAACAGTTATGATGTATCCGACAAAAAACAGCGCACAGTTCGCACTTAAGCCTAATTTATACTTCTGCGTCGAATCAACGTCGTAGGCTACAGGGCTACGCAGAGGCTACGCCGTCACCTGGCGTGCACCTCCTCAGAAATGTAACTACACGTCATGGCCATGCGGACCGTGAGCTCTGTGATTGGTCGGCTAGGTAGCCTCGCAATGCCTCCGAGCCGACAGGAAGTACCCCGCGCTTTGACGTAACTTTTACTAGCGGCCAAAACGCCGGCTGTAACACAGTGAATCAAATATACTTGACCGTCGCAACCCGAGCGAAATGACTCGCTTCACTATCAGACTGTGATCCATTCGCTCGGTAACATTGAAAAGGCTACACCAGCCGCACGTTTACAATTTTACCCCCATTTACGTTAGCGGAGCGCTAAACAGGAAGTTAGCCTGCTTGGCCGGCAAAAGTCAACACGGTGGACGCCGCAGCGCTACTGCCGACTAGCGTTTGGGGGTGTAATCGCAGAATGACAGACACACCGACGCACAAGTATAAATGCGTAGCCAGTCAAGTCCTTAAAAGTTCAGTGTGGAAGTTTTAGTGACATCTAGTGGTGAGGGTTGCGAATTGCAACCAACAGCTCACGGTGCATTCAGGTGCTCCCTGGATGGTCCCATTTCCCGAGTTGTGAAGTCGTTCTTCCGACTTCATGTGCTCTTAAGTCAGAATCAACATGGACGCTGCCACGAAGACCTGTCGGATTAACGTTCAGAGAAACTTAATTTCTAAATCCAACAACAAAAACGCTGAATATAATATAGACAGACAAGGTTTTGATTATTTGTGTCTTCTCATATATTTATATACTGTTCCGTGTACTTCTTTATGTCCCATGTACACTTTATTCCTCTTTTTGCAATGAAGATTTAGGGAGAAAAAAAGGTTCCCATCAGTCCGACACCAAAGAATGCACCACGGCTCACCCCTCCCTTTTGCTCTGTCCGCTTGGAGCTAAATAACACATGTGGCCCTTCATTTCACCTCTCTTATTACTTTTAATAAATCACACAATTAATACTACTAGTATAACTATAACTGCTACTACTACGACTGGTACTACTTCTGCTAGAGTTACTTCTACCACCACTCATGCTGCTACAGTTACTGCTATTACTACCACTACAGTAGTACCACATAGTAGGTACCACTATGGTAGGTACTACTGCTACTTGTTCTTCTTGATGAAACACGCTCTGGAGCAGTTTGTCTGTTCGGCCGACTGTAGAAACATGGCGGCGTCAGTGACAGTGAGGGACCCGGGGCTTGTAGAGGAATATTTTTATTTTATGTTTGTACTGTATCTACTTCTTTTGTAAAGCACTTTGATTTAAAGTGCTTAGTAGTCTCCTCTGAAGCCTTCTCTCGTTTCTGTCTCTTAGTAGTTTCACTAAAAGTAACTGCTTTTAAGCATCAATCACCTCCAACATGATCCGCTCAGTTTCAGTCGCTGTCATTTGCAGCAGCCTACACCAACGAACAAGAAGAAGAAACTCACACACAGTGGAACGCAGAAACCCCACCGCCAGCTGGCGTTGTGGCGACGCAGACACCAACAAAACAAGCATAAATGCTCACAGCAGCACAGTACACACAGTAGGCTGAACACAGAAGTACAAACTGGCCTTTACACTCAACATGGAGAGCAAATCCAGACGGCCTTTTCAGGCCGCTGGCGTTCGTTGAAAGAAGAGAAATGTGTTGATGTTCCGTGCGACTGTGGAGGAAAGTCTGGACTTCGGTGACATCTGGCAGGGCGATCGCCCAAAACTCATCTTTTACTTCACGACATTTTCTCATTTCCAGTCTTATTAAACATCCTGCAGCCTCTCAACTTAATCTTGTGACCCCTTTAGAGGTCCCTAACCCCAGGTTGGGACGCGCTGATTTAGACTAAACCATTAATTTCTAGACTGAATCTTTATTTTCTCCTCATTTCGTTTTATTCCCAGAGGTTTGGGAGCAGTGATTCCTCTCGGGTGGTCAGGTGATCTCAGGTGATCCTGTTTTAAGTCCTGTGCGTGAGCGACAACCATTACGCAGATCTGAGTCCACCTTAAAGAGGGATGTGGCGCTGACTTCATCACTGAGAACAAACAGCACTTTAGGAAATGAGGCGGCGTCTCTGATGAATCTGCCACCGCGTCCAGACGGCTCATTTTGGCGGGTTTGGCCCAGCGTTATGGCCGCCATCATCAGATTAATAACCTCCGCTCTGGACCGGTGCGGTGATTCAGCCACGGGTTAATTAAACATTTACATATAGATGCCCAGCTATCTATTGTAGCGGGAGATAATTTATACCATCAATATGCACTTTAATCAGAAACTACAGGAGGACGTATGTTAGCGCTCCGTGCTAATTGGCACCATGCTGGCTGCTGTTTTGGAGCTCAGAGACAAACTGAGTTCACTCTCACCGTTTCCTCTGTAATGTGCTTCTTCCTGAGCGGTGCTCTTATTCTGACGGGACTCGCTTCGTCCCCCTCGTGCCCCCCAAATGAACCAAAACATGTTATTTTATACATTAAATGTCCTTAATTTGGTCGTTAGATGCAGATGAATTCTTCATTAAATTGTCAGAGCGGTGAGGTTTTGTTTTTTTTATTGGTCGACACGTGGAGGCTGCTGTAATGAAGACATCCTGTGCAGGTTTACAGGGTTATTAACGGGAAAAGATGGATTAAAAGATGTCGGCTGATTTGATAAATAAAGCTATTCACTTTTCTTTTGTTTGCTTTTCCACTCTGAATTCCTAATAAACCCTTAAACTGAGACATAAGGGGGGTTTGAGATTAAAATTAAGACCACTTCAACCCCACAGGATGGATTTCCATCACATGTGATTCAGACCTTCATGTTGCCCTCAAGAGGCCTTCCTGCAGAACACCTGCAGAACTTGTGACATTCCCATCAGTCTTTTGTAACTGTGTGTTAATCATAGACTGTAAAAGGTGTTAACAAGCCTGAAATCAGATTTTACGTGGCCAGAAAGATTTGACAGCAGAGCAGACAGGTGTCGTGCTGAAAACTGCCTGCCGTCCGCAGGAGCGCACGCAGCATTAAAGCTGCATCGCCCGGCCTCTTTACGTCCACAGCTGCTTTTATCTGGATCGAACTGACATAACGTGCGAATAAACATCACTTTGAGTCCGCGGTAACAGCAAAGCTGTGTCTTTGTGAAACGTTACCGTTTCTTTAAACAGAATAATCACAATCGTGGCTAAATAAGTGTTTGCAGTTTACAACGTAACCAGGCCGGACATTTACGTGACTACAGTTAATAACTGAAGCCTGTTGTTGCAGATGGAGGATGTGTTTGGTCGGACTCTGTCTAATATCCTTGTTTATGTTTGGAAAACTGACTGCAGCCTATAATTAACATGACTTACTGCTGAGTTATATATAAAATAAAGACATGATCTCTTTTGCACTCTACATTAGTTTAATTGCTGTGCACCGACCAATCCGTTCCTTTTTACCTGTTGAAATACCTTTAAATGGCCAAAACAAACCATAACATGCAGTATTTCACTTCACCAGAAAGTAAAGCCTCTACTTATTGACTGAAAGGCAGATTTGGCCTCAAAATGACTTGAATTCCTTCAGAGGAGTTTAAATTGACAGATTAGAAAACAGACTCCCCCTTTTTAATTCCATATATAATAACATTATATTTTTTAATGGCGTAATGACCACCAAACCAAAAATGTCCCCAGTTTTCATTTCAGAAATCTGGTCCCCTTACTGTGTTCTCTGCATGCAAACATGTTAAACTGAGATGGTGAGCACGGTAAACATTATATTAGCTGAACATTAGCATGTCATTGTGAGCGTGTTAGCATCCTTGTGTTTAAATCGCAGCCTACAGACTCCATCCATCCATCCATCGTCAACCGCTTATCATGCATACAGGGTCGTGGGGGGGCTGGAGCCCATCCCAGCTGACATCGGGCGAAAGGCGGGGTACACCCTGGACAGGTCGCCAGTCCATCGCAGGGCCGCATGACTACGGACTCTTCTTAGCAAATGTTCCTCAAACAGGTGGAAAACGTGCATTTGCTATGGGGGACTATTTTCAGAGGTGGATGAATCAACATGTGGTGCTGTAGTGAGTGTTTGGGGCAGCCGGACGGCGTCTGTGGGACTGAGTCAGAATAAATTACAGTGTGTGTGTTCACAGTGATGAAGGAGCATTCAGTTACCTTTGAAGCGCTCGTCCAGTCCGAATGGTTCTTGGTTATTTATCTTCCTTCAGTCTGTAAGGGTCCACTGAAGGGTCATGTGAAGTCCATCGCTCTCTGTCTGCTAAACTTCTGCCACACTTCTTTTTTTACAAGTAATATTCTGTTTGAAATAAGTAAACTGATTCATAGCAGCCTTTTTCAGTTTTGTGGGAAATGAATTAAAGGCCTGTCCCATATGGACGGCTGTGCCAAATATAAGCAGGGTCAATTCAGTGGGGAAAAAAAGGCCAATCAAGGTACATAATGTTTTGTAGATGACAAATGTAATGTACTTATTTTAAGCCAAACCACCATCTTTGTCTACCTGACTAAACTACTTCCATTTCAAAACATTTAACCCTGGGGGCACCGGTTAGCTTGGAGTGCGCTCCCATGTACGAGAGCTGAGTCGTCGCTGCATGCTTCGGTTTGAGTCCGATGTGTGGCCCCGCTCTCCAACATTTCATTTCTCTAAACTTCCCTGTCATAAAAATAAATACATAAAAGCCCCCAAAAAATACTTAAAAGAAAAATCGTTTATCACCGTTATGTGACTTTAATCCCGTGAGGTCCAGTGCACCTGTCGCTGGACTTGCAAACACTCGTAGACGTTGTTTTGGGACCATTTACAATCTACCTGTTTCGTTGTTAGGAATGAAGACGTGTGGCTCACTGATGTGTTTTAATAGTTTCTGGACAACAATGGAGCACAGATGCATAGAAGAAGAAGTGGACATGCCATTTTGTAGCTTTGAGTTGAGCGTTTTTGCCGTCGCTATTCTTGCTTCCTGGTCTCTGTTCCTGTAAATGGGACCATAATTTACTAAATGAACATCATGCTGTGTTGAAGAAGACTTGAAACTAGNNNNTGAGACCATAAACTCATCAGGAAAGTGTTTACTGGGGGAATTATTCAGCTGAGAAGGAGAAACATTTTCTCACAGACTTCTATACAATCACACTTCTTCCTGCAGCCGGTGGAGTCGCCCCCTGCTGGCTGCTGGAGAGAACGCAGGTTAAACCTCTTAAGTATTGGCTTCACTTTTGCGTTTTTGTCTCTGCATGGTAGAAGTTTGAAAGGAGTGTCCCGCTGCAAACCTTTGAGACTTGCCCTTCTCTTCACTGTGACAGCTACAAAACCAGAGAAGAAGACACGCCTGGGCGATTACGTATCACCTGGTGCCGACCTAGTTAAGATGAATTTCATGTCAGTGCACCATTTCCGGTGTGATTTTGGCCAGCGACCTCTCTCTCCCAGTGTTTCCTGTCTCTGCATCCACTATTCTGATCAATAAAAAGCATGTTTCTTACAGCAATGCTTTCTGGGAGTTGTAGTTAACTCGTTGTTACAGTCTGTTACCTGTATCATCAGTACAAATAATGAGAAACAACTTTCTTGGTAAAAAGTCAGCCAGGAGAGGCTCACGTTCCATCATAGAGTGGAGATGAATGCCTCACCTAGCTCCGCCCACTTAACCGCGATTGGTTAACGAGCGATGAAAGCGTGTCACTTCCTGTTTGTGGCTCCAGGTTCAGGTCTGTGTTTATTCATGCGAACAGGTGGAGCTGGATGCCGATTAGACACGTTTGCAGAATTAATGAGTCGCCCTCCCCTCGCCGTTTGAAGCCGGGCGGAGCGGCTCGTTAAGCTCGTTAACGCCTGAGGAGGGAAGCTGATTGGATGCAGAGGGTAGAGGAGTCTCCCTGGACTCCTCTCCTCATCCCTTCCTTCCTTCTTCTCTCTCTTCCTCTTTCCTTTTCCTTCCTTCTGATATCTACATCTGAATCTTTCTACTTCTCCTCCTCCCTTTGTCGCTTCCTCCTTCCTCATCTCCTGCTTCTCCCTTACTTCTGTTCTTTCTTTCTTCCTCTCCCTCTCTCTTCTTCATCCTTCATCCTTTGTCTAACTCTTCCTTCCTCTATTTTCTCATCTGCACAGATTTTCTCTTTTCTACTTCCTTCTTTTAGGTCTTATTCGTTTTTCATTTCTCAAACCTTTTACGGAGGAGAGAAAACAGAAGAGAGGCAGAGAAGGATGGAGCGAGAGGAAGGAGGAAGGCCCATTAGATTAAGAAAGGACGACAGCAGCCCTGGGTACAGACTGTCAGGCTCGTCGTTGGCGGCTAACAGGCACCTGTTGTGTCTCGCGGCAGCTTTCGACAAGATGAAGGGTAAACAACGACGTCCTCGCTCCGACAACAATCTGAGTCCCAGCTGTGTCAAATTATTCATGAAATCAAACAGTGTTCAGGCTGTTTACTGTGCAGCAGGACTTTACACAGATGAAACAAACACGAAGTGACGAATTATTTAAGTGTGTCGGCTGGAGGAAAATATCCAGTGGACTGTAGGAGAGAAGAAGGATGACTTCAACGGTGCATTTCACTAAAATATCCAATCACAGAGCTTGAACCCTTTACCTGTTTAATTTTACAGCTGCTATTAAGCGTCCACATTGAGATCTGACCGAATGTCACGTCCTCCTCTCGTTCAGACTGTGTAATAACTTCCTGAATGTCTCTGAGTGTGTAAAGGAACATTAAGAACATCATTAAAAGAACAATGAAAACTTTACAGTTGGTGGAAAATACTTCAGATCCAGCGGCTCCACACGCTTCAGAAGTCTGACGGAAAACCGGAGAAAATAACGTAACGTTAGTTGATTTGTTTATGTTAGGGAAATACGATAGGGTGAGGTATCGCAGACACCAAAATGCTGATGCAATTTATAAAAAACTGGATTTTTCCCATGCTGCTTCTATCGAAGACGGCGTGCAAGCGAGAGCTCATCACTGCAACAAACTCTCAGAAGTTAAACCACATCTGCAGATGCAAGAAGCGACCTTGTTGTAGATTTCATGTCGGTGTGGGCGGAGTCAGATAAATTTAAAGGTGACGTCCGGTCAGGCTGTGCAAACAAAAAGGGCCCCTGCTCACATGAGAGTAGCCTCAGTCTGACCCACTTATAACGTGTAATAACCTATTTTATGGAGGTAATTTGACAGCACATGTACTGCAACAGTGAATTGTCCCTATAAAATAGTTTTATAGCATTTTAATATCCTACTGTTGCAAAACATTTATTGTGAATAAATAAATGCACATACAGTTGAATATTTTGAAATGGATATTTTCATGATATATCAAATTAAATGATATTGATAATCTGTAATATGTTCTTATTGAATAAAACAAAAAAGAATCTGGCAAAACTGAAAACAGATTTCATCGAGCGCCGGATGAGCTATCGACCAGTAAAGACTGAAAGGACGAATCACACAGTCAGAGGCGTTTTAACGTGTGGTTCGTGGTCCAGCAGTGTGTGTGAAGATAAAATAAAGACCTCTTGTGACAATGAAGATGAATCAGATTTAAACCCTCAGTGTCCCTCCACAGTCTGCCGCCTCATCGCTCCCAGGAGGCGGAGTCAGAAACCATTATGACAAATAAAAACAACACATCCCTCCTCCTGCTCGCCTCCACAGGGGCCCTTAAAACAAACACAAACACTTTCTCCTATGAAACAGCCTCAACACCACACCTCCATCACTACAAGACTCTAAATGTGAAGGAGACTGCAAACACAACGCTTTTTAAAACAAACTGAATTAAATCCCCATTTTCCAAACTCTCTGAGCAAAATAAAAAAGTCTGAACCTCAGTTCTTCAGCTTTGTTCCCTTTACGTTTCATGTGTCACTGACGGGGTGCTCGACAGTCCCGACATTATTCCTTACACCTGAAGTAACCACAGACGCTCCACTGTCCTGACATCATCACAGTCATCCCGGACATCCTCAGGTCCAAACTCACCCAGCTCACTGAGCCAGCCTCCACCTGTCAGTGGATCACAGACTTCCTGACTGACAGGAGTCAGCAGGTGAGGCTGGGGAACATCACATCCAGCACCCGGACTATCAGCACTGGCGCCCCCCAGGGGTGTGTGCTCTCCCCACTGCTCTTCTCTCTCTACACAATCACAGTCTGCACCTCAGGAGACCCATCTGTCAAACTCCTTTTTGCTGACGACACAAAGCCCTGTGTCTGCTGCGGAATCCTTCAGGTTTCTGGGATCCACTATATCCCAGGACCTGAAGTGGGAGACCAGCACTGACACCATCATCAAGAAGGCCCAGCAGAGGATGTACTTCCTGCGTCAGCTCAGGAAGCTCAACCTGCCACTTCTACACAGCCATCATCCAGTCTGTCCTCTGCACCCCCATCACTGTCTGGTCTGGATCTGCCACCAAAAAGGACAGGAGCAGACTACAACGGACAGTCAGGACTGCAGAAAAATCGGTGTCAACCGGCCCTCCATTCAGGACTTATACATTTCCAGAGTTTACATTTACTCAAGTATTCATTTAGCTGACTCTTTAATCTAAAGGGATTTACAATCGCTGTACATGTCAGAGGTCGCACGCCTCTGGAGGAACTAGGGTGTCTTAAGTGTCTTGCTCAGAGACACAATGGTGGATGGGCCACAGTGGGGGACCCGGGTCTCTCACACCAAAGGCAGACGTCTTATCTATTCGGCCATCAAACCGGCAGGAAACATCACTGCAGATCCATCTCACCCCGGACACAACCTGTTCCAGCTCCTCCCCTCTAGTAGGCGCTACAGAGCTCTGTACGCCAAAACCAACAGACTCAGGAACAGTTTCTTCCCACAAGCCGTCACTCACTGATGAACAGCTGACTCTGACTCACAGTGTCAGGAACAATAACCCAGTAACTCTGCCTCTAATCAGCCACCTGTTTACTGGTTACCACTTATTATTTAATCAACTTTCTCTATTTCAGAGCTGTTCATACTGTCATTTTGTATATTGTACACCAAATCCACCTAACTCAAGTACATAACACCTGCATCACACTGTGTACATGTATGCTTTTATGTTTATGTGCACCTGTATATCTCATCCACCTCTGACATAATAATTTTACTCCTACATCCTTTGCACTCTGCTCATTGCTTATAGTGTGTATATGTGTGTTCTCAGCATTGTGAGCAATGTGCAATCCAGAGTCCAGGTCCTCGTATGTGTACACATACCTGACAAATAAAGCTGATTCTGGTTATTGCATTCACCTGAGCTAACCGCAGACACTCAAATGACCCACTGTTATTGCAGACACCTAAAGTAGACGCTCCACTGTGAGATAATAAATCATAATCATGAGACTTTAAAACATAATGGGACTCATTAATTTTTTTTACCCTTCCTTTTTCCTCATGTGTTAATTTATTTTTGGCCTTAATGGGCTTCCGTACAGTTGACTGTTTGTGGTCAATCAAAGCCCAAAGTGCCGCAGGAGAGTCAACAGTCCAAGTTTTTCCTCCGGTGAACAACCTCGATGAGACAAACTGCTTGAGAAGCTACTTGCTGTTAATTTATGGCGCTCAGTAGATATTTAATGTAGCATGTTATGATACTCAGGCTTTTATTACTGGACTTAATTGCTTTTTTGTCCTTTGTTTTCTTTACTGAGCAGTCAGCAGACAGTCGGCAGGAGTCTCTGCAGGATGAATGACAGGAGCTTTGAGCTCATCGCTGCTGCACAGATCACTTTACAGCAGAAGTCTAATATTCAAGCTTTTTACTGCAGAAAATGTAAACAAAAGAAAAAGTATTCAGGGGATTCTGATTCTTTTTTGGAATCATCAGGTAGTCTGTAATTACTGTACACCGTCCCTTGTTGACAGGTGGTCTCAGCCAACCCGTTACGTAGCTGTGGCCTCTCTCTTTAACATTTATTTAAGCAGGAAACGCCCACTGAGATAGAACGACAAACTGACTCCTCATCCATCCCTCCAACCAGGGCGGTGAGACACGTCATGAGTGATGACCCGATATCCAGAGCATGTTGCCGCTTTGCTCTATACAACATAAGGAAAATCAGGCCCTGCCTCACTCAGTACGCCGCCCAGCTCCCGGTCCAGGCCGTGCTTATTTCTCGCATCGACTATCCCAACGCCCTCCTGGCAGGTCTTCCAGCCTGTGCGGTGAAACCCCTTCAGATGGTTCAGAACACAGCAGGGCGTCTGGTTTTTGATCAGCCCAAAAGGACTCCTGTCCCTCCATTACTCAGTGACCTCCACTGGCTCAGAATCAGATTCAAGTCCCTGATGCTGCATACAGAGTGACTCCAGGGTCTGCACCATCTACCTAAACTCCATAATACAGGCCTACGATCCTTCTCGGCCGCTGCGCTCCTCAAACGAACGCCGCCTGGCTCTGCCAGCCCTTCACACAAAGCGACCTCAGTCCCTGTTCTCATCTGTGACACCACGATGGTGGAACGAGCTACCGCACGCCGTCAGAGCAGCGGCGTCCCTCTCTGACTTCAAGAAGCTCCTCATCTCAGACTCAACCGCATTAGTACTCAGTGTTGTCTCGGTCATTCAGGACTGGATTTTATCTCAAGACCATAATTTGGGGAATATCAATAAATTGCTTTTGCATTGTGTAACTAAAAATGTGTTGTATTCCCTTAAACNCCCCCCCGCCCCCGCGATGGTCAGCGTGGAAAAGGAGCGTTGAATAAAGATGCTGACGTTGATTTCAGCTCTTAGTGTTTGTATGTGGTTGTTTTAATGGGAATGTGGATCTTTCAGATCAACCTGAGAAGCACCTGTGATCTTGTTCTACATTTTCTTGTGTGTCATGTGGGGAACTAGTCTTGGTCTTGACTTGGTCTCTGTTTGGACGGCCTTGACTGCAACACCAGCTCTTAGTAGTGTCTATTGTCGCGTGTAGATCTATCACTGTTTTGACGCTTGTATGTTTTTTTCTCAAATAAAACTGCTTTATATAAAAGTGTCATTAGAGTTAATGTAATGAGATATGATCTCTTTTTCATGGGCGACCTGACCGAGAAAGGCAGCAGAACAGCATTTAAAGTTACATCAACACACATGTGACAATACAACACATTAAAACATCTTCACCTTCATATACTTTAAAAATCCAGCCTGTGGGAAACATCCACACTCCTCCTGACTTCTGCAGCCGGGGACTGGACCCTCTGTGGCACCAGCTCCTCTAACCGGAGAGTCTTTTGCATGGCGTTCCATGTTGAGGGCGCACCGTATGAAAAGGCAGTGCTTCCTGATTTAGAAACAACTCTGGGGACTGTGGGGACAGTGTTAGTCCGTGTTTGGTATCTACTGACCGGAAGGTTAAGGAGTGCAGGGACTCGTTTGTACGGTAACGGCCGCTTAAAGAAGGTTTCTGGTTCATTTTTAATTCTGGTTTTCTTTGATATTTTAGTTTTGTTTGCTGTCTGTGTCGATCTTTTGTGGCATGAAGTCTTGGATGGGAAGCCAACAGCAGCACTTCAGAAACAGTAGCTACTCTCCACTACTTCATATTATCAGACTGACTTAACATTATATGTGGTTTTGCTGGACCCCACGCAGCTCCGCACATCCTGCAATTTGCCAAGCAGTGTGTGTTTTTTGTTAAAGCCATGAACAATCAGGGGTTCTGCTGGTCTGGGGTTCCCCCGATCAAAGCCGTGCCCCCCGTGGCTAAATGTGTGAAGCAGTCATGTGTTCGCTGTCCGACATGTAACTCTGACTGCAGGATCTCTGTAGCTCAGGATCTTCTTCATTCATCATTTGACGGTTACAGATTTTCAGTCTTTGTTTCTGATCTTCAGATGGCACTTTGTGTGTTGGCATTTTTAAAATCTAGTGATTTATTCTCTCCAGGACTCGGCACCGCTGCTTTCATGCAGACTGACGGCAGGACAATAGGGAGGGAGGGCCGCATGTGTTGTTTGTCACACTCGGCTTTAATTAAGATTAATTGTGTACCTGTGACGAGTCCTCCAGTGGCGTGCTGCCGGGTAAACGCCACAACGCCGACTTGTCAAGACCCTGGAGGAGGGGCGGGGTTCGGCACTGATGAGGGGCTTTTTTGTGTTTGATTTGTCGAGCAGAAATTAGCAGCAAACAGAATCTACAGATTTTATTTATTTATTTATTTATTTATTTATCAGTTTTGCTGTGGCTCCAACCAACAGCTAACAGCTAGGGTTAGCCTCCTTTGAGTTGCTACATTGTCAGAGTGTTACCAATTAATTTTAATTAATTACTTAATTAATTATCTAAAGTATATTCCCCTTACATCATAGTGAACAGTTTCATCTCCAGTGATTAAAAAAAACTGTTATCTCGATATGAATAATTTAGTTGGAGCATTTTGAAGAGGCAGATTTGCTGTAACCTTCTTTGACTGACAGAACCACTTTTGTGTATGTGCAGAACGGATCTTGCTGGTGGTACGGATTTGGAACTTACAACGCTAACAGGAGCCACTAACAGGAGCAGCTAACAGGAGCCGCTAACAGGAGAAGCTAACAGGAGCCGCTAACAGGAGCAGC
>JAPMOB010249847.1:0-15653 GCA_029875015.1 Lepomis gibbosus
GCTCTTTATGAAAAGCGCTGTGAGATAACTGTTGTTGTGATTTGGCGCTATATAAATAAATTGAATTGAATTGAATTGAACAGTATGCAGACAGATACAATTGCCTGCTAGAAAGCTAATACTTGCTAGAAAGCTAATGTGGGTTTGAATTGTGTACAAGGCCACTGTTTGGCTGTGAGTGACACTGTCTGTCTACGTAGACAGAGATACATTGGCATTCTGTCTGAATATGCACAGACAAAAGAGACATACATTTCTTCATATTTGGTTGTGAAAGAAAATGGCATGCTCTGTTCTTTAGATTGAAAACACCTTGACAGCTTGCCTTTTAATATCTAACTGAAAACATAAACTCACTTTAGCATTCGTTCGTTGGTCTCGTGATCCATGTTCAGGGGATTGAGGGAAGACGAGGAGATGATACCAAAGGAGCCCAGGGGCTGATGGGTGATTGGTGAGGTAGCCTGGCGAGCGGACATTCCACTGATGGATGGAGAGTCTCTCAGGGCAGAAGAAAATGGCAGACAGGTCGGGGCACAAGCTACTGACATGTTCACCACCTCCACCATTTTCTTATTCACGAAGGCCAGCCCTGAGTTGGGGATCTTAGAAGGCTTAGCCTGGCCGTCTAAAGGTTCTTTTTCACTCGCTGATATCCCATTGACGTTAACAAATGATGTGATATCATTGGCTATCAGCCCTGTAAGGTCACTTGGCCTCTGTGTGACGGTGGTACTGTTGGGTAGGTCATTGGCGGGTTGAAGCTCTGAAGGCTGCAGATGTGTTCGGAAGGGATCCGTACACTCCTGGTCCTCAACATCAAGCAATTCGTTCTGATGGAAACTTTGGCACTCATCTACAGTGTTAATGCTCTCCTGATCTGCAGCACTTTTATGCACACATGGTTTGTTTCCACAGCTGCAGGGCATTGCTTCCATTTCAATGAGATGCACATCCTCCACTGAGGCGCTTACTCCACTGATGTGTGTTTGATGGTTCACATTCTCCCTCTGGCTGCCAGTAACAGCGCTGTCCTTCACATGAGGGCTATCTACAGACTCTCGTAAAAGCAAGACTTCAGACACACCACTTAACACTGACTTGGTTCTGTATGTCTCTGACAGGTAGTGGGAAGAGTTTGACTTTTCAGAGCTAATATTCTGCTCGAGAAAATGGCAAAGATTTGATGTTAAACTTGGTTCTAATAGAGATGATTCAGATTGCTCAGAATCCACGTTGCTGTTCAGCGAAGAGCAATTCATCTTAAATGAATCCTGGTGTGTCACCAAGCTCTTGGGGTCTAACTCCTGGTTGAGCAGCACATGGTCCTCCTCAGTATCTTCAGGGCTGCTTATCTGCGGCGCAGAGACTGACTTGGTCAATTTGCTGAGCTGCCTCTGCTGCTGGTCCTCCTCGTAGGGCAGGGAGCTAATAGAGGTGAGTGAGGCCTGTATGCCTCCACTTGGAAGGCTGCCGTTGCTCTCCATCTGCAGGCCCTCCAGAGAGCTGCGGTGGACCGGGTGGCGACACACTATTTGCTGTGGGATCTCCCGTTCGCTGGAGAAGTCTAGAGGTGGTCGGCCTCGCAGTGCAGCCTCCAGGGGCCAGGCCACCGAGCTGGGCTCGCTCTCAATACCTGAGTCGGAAATAACTGAAGACGAGCGCTTCATGATCTTGGAGCCAGCTAGGCCTCCACGGTGAGTCATGTCTTTTCTGAGATCACCGGAAAAGGGAGGTATAACTGGATGCCCATAGGCAGTGTGTAGAACATCCTCACACTCATCATCCATGGAGTGATTTAATGGCATGGCAATATCGGACTCCTCTTCATTGTTTTCATTTTCAACTGCACTGCTGTCATTTGTGGAATCACAAAGTTGGACGGTATTTTCTGTTAAATGATGAGCAGGAGACTTATCTCTGCTTTTATCAGAGTCAATGAGGGGATTGTGGTTCGAGGAGAGAACCAGGACCGCTTCTCCTCCATATGGATCCACATCACAAGGCTTAACTGCAATGTATCTTGGGCCTGGATTGCAGTTCTCTTGGCCTTCTTTATCTTCTGGTTCCTTTAAGGTTTTTGCCTCTGCTGGAGAGGGTCCAGCACTGTCCTCAGTGGGAATGAGGTTATAGGTACTTCTCATGTTGGTACTGGTCTTACTCTGCTCTGCTATGAGTGAGACGTATGTGGGAAGGTCCATGCAGTCATCACCGTCCAAGGGATCCTGGGGTATTGCTGGTGATCTGGGTCCCTGGCTACTTTCAAAATCCCCATTGGTAGCAGTGATGGCAGGATCTGAGTTGGTCTGCCCATCAGTGGTTGGCACATGTGATTTCCAATCTGGAAAGACAAGGACATTGCAGTTCTGGGCTTGAAAATCTTTGATTAGGTGTAAATAAGACAATACTTTTAGTCACGTTTTGTTTTACCTGTTTGAGGAGACTCCACATATCTGTCTTCAAATATGATAGGCAGGCTGTTCCAGTCTCCATCAATGTCCAGGCACTCAACAGGTAAAGGAGGCATCTTGGTCAGGTAGTCTGAGCTCCGCACCTCTGCAGCTATCTGGCCATGTCTGTTGATACTGAGTCAGCAGAATAATATCAGAAATGCAACACCTCTTTCCATTCATATAATTAATTCTTCCTTTATCTGAGAAGACTGACACTTACAGTTCCTCTTGAAAAGTCAGAGACATCTCTTTGGGGTGTTCGGTGAAGAAGTACGCCTCTGAGAACCTCCTGACCTGGTGTTTCCATAAACAGACAAAAAAGTTTTCACACCGGTGGAGCCAATATAAACAGTCAGTGGGACTGAATCAATTATTTAAGGTCTGCAACACAAGCTTTCTGCAAAAGCATTCTCCTTCACCAGGTCCAATTTGAAATGCATTGTCCTCGAAAGTCAGCCAGTGTGACAGGCAAATCACCAGGAACTGGTGTGTTTTCACCCAACAATAATAACAGAATAAGTGTTAATTGAAATCCTAACTCCACTGGTGGGTGGAGGCATGACAGGATCCCCTTAGGGTAATCTAATACCAAAGCAAACATGTTCATTATTTTCATACAACAGAGATGAAACACCACCACATAAGAGAGCCTTGAGAGCTACTCCACTGTGAAGCACATATTCATATTAAACAGCCCAGTGATTAGATAGAAATTGCATTAGAAAATATACTAGCTTGCTCAGCTGGGTTTAAGCTACTGTGCTTTATTTATTTAAACATATCTGCACAAATCGCCACCATTGCACGCTAATGTGGAGACTATCTGGACTGTGGCTGAGAGAACACACAGTAAATGTTGAAGTTTGGGTATTGTGTAAGCGTGCCTGACGGAGTGTGACTCTCACCCTGAGCGTGTGGTGCTCCTGGGCCAGGTAGGAGAGGATGTGGGGGTTGAGCACAGCGGCCTCCAGGAAGCGGCTCCACAGAGCAGCCAGCTGGGAGCAGAGCTGGCTCACGTCCCTGCTGATCTGCTCCGCTACCTTCTCATGGCCTTCCTGTAGCTGATGGGGGCAGGGAGGGTATTGCTATAAAATCAAACTGAATGCATTTTTCTTCCCAAAATACATTTTGCATCATTATATTAGATCCTTGGTTCTGAGTCGTCATATCAGTACACACATACATTTCACAATTTGTTTAGAGACTTGATTATAACTTGATCCTTTTCATGACTTGACAAATAGATTGTATTGCCTTTTTGGGCACCTAAGAATGTATTGTAATCATATCCATCCCCCTGATGTAATGGCTTATCTAAGTGGATGTAGTTTGGTGTTTGAACATACCTGTAACTGTATTCTGAGCTGATTTAGAGTTTCTTCTACAGGCAGCACCTCTATGGAAAGAAAGAAGCAGGGTAACTACAAATTAGTGACAAAAAGTTATTTATTTTATTTAGAAAATTCTGTACAATTCTGTAAAATGATCCAATAACTTTTGGGACTGAAGACCAAAACTATAACAGGACAATTACATGAAATGAGGCCATAAAATCAAAGTGTGTACTAATAACAAGTAACTAACAGTGTCCAAGTATTCAAGTACATTACAATTTTGATTTATTTGTACTTAACTTGAGTATTTCCATTTTCTGACAATTCTATTTTCTGATACATTAGTTTTAGATTTGTTTTGTTAGTTTTCACCCAAAACATGTGATGAGCTTATAAATTATGCTGCACTTTCATAGATGAAACGGTATATAAAATGGTTGAAGTCAGCTCCACCTCCACTGGTAACAACATTGCTATTGCCTAATATTACATATTATGTAATAATACTCTGAAAATGGTCAGTATGCTAAATGAGTACTTCTGTTTTTGATACATTAAGTGTATTTTAGTATTTTTACATTCTTGTATTGGTACAAAAAAACAAAGAAAAGAGTTGTTAGATTATGAAAAAAAACATACTGCTTCAAACTTTTAATTTTTAAAAGACCAACTATTTATATGAAGACATTTACAACACTTTTAAGCACCAAAAATCAGGTCACCTGAGTCTAGTGGAGTCTGCTGGAGCTGTGGGATTTCTTTCAACAGTGCCGTGTAGTAGGTGTGCAGGCCTTTGTGTGTGACCAACAGGAGGCGACACAGCCTTCGGTGCCACGTATGCGCTCCTTGCAGGCAGTTTTCACTGGGCACATAAAAGCTTCCCTGCAGAGAAAGAGACACAGAGGAAATGTCAGCCGCTATGTAGGTCAAGAGTCACCTCTCAGAAAATGGCCTGCCTCAATAACGGACATGTACACATACTTGAACTTGCCACTGTAACAGCTGAATAGGCTCACTGACCTTGTGTTAAAAGGAGCTTGTTTCCGATAAGAAAAGAATAAGATAATTACTTCAAGATCAAATACGACGTTAGAAACAAGTGGCCCCTAAACACAGCTTGCTGTGAGCTGCAAAAGAAAATCAATACATCTATGTGGCATATAAAGTATGTAACAGATCTGGAAAGTTGACCTAGAATCCAAGGTGTCAGTGTCTATCTGGGGCTTAATGAGTAGAGATAAGAAATAGTGTGTAGAAATAGTGAAAATCTAATTAGTTAAAATCATACAATAAACCATTTGACAATGCCAAGCGAGGTACAAACTTGTAGTTCAGATAACCAGAGTCCCTGCTTTTGAGTGTTAGTTAAAATACGCTGTAATATGGGTCATGATTCCAGTAGATGGCTCTCTAGCAATGCAGAAGAAATATTAAATGTATTTCACCATCACAATTTACAGTATGTGTTGAGTGTGACACATGATTCTGTACAACCAGCTACAAATCACCAAAGCCTTGAGGTAAAGGCCTTCTAACCAAACAACTATCATTGTACACATCAGACGTCACGATGATGAGCCAGAGGCCTTGAATGTGACCAGTGACTGCCCTCGTCTGCTGATCCCTGATCTGGTCTGTTACCCAGTGAGTTCTCCTCATGGCTTGGATGTTTTGGCAGCGCCAGTGGGGCTCTGAGCTACAAAAGGCATGTCATGCCTCAGTATCTGGGGATGTACTGTAATTTGCCCCTAGCAAGTGAAGTCTCCGGCCCTATCATCATACCTGTGTGTGCTCTGTAATTGCAACAGTGCAGTATACCCGAACCAGGAAGGAACATCTGTATGTTTACTTTCATAATTCTTTTTGCCTTTATAGAGGCCTGCCTGGATCAGTCGACGGGCAGAGAAAAAGAGCTATTTTTCAGTATGAACTAGTCATTATCCTAAAACCATAGTTTCTCTCTGGGCTGACAAAGCCAGCGTTGTGTCCCAGTCACCTGACAGGAGAATTTCTGCTTTTGTTTTGTTGTTGTCAATGCAGCTTTTACAGTTCACCATTGGCGTCTGTAGTATTATCTATGCGTCCAGTCACCGTCAAAGAAGTTCTGTAGAGAAGAGCTTCTCAAAGGATATCATTTGACATGATTTCTGAGTTGATCTTCAGAACTGTGATTTTTTTATTGCCAGAAAGACCAAAGCTTCTCAGGTGTCTCACTTATAACAGCATCATTTTCCTCTCAAAATATCCTTTTATACCACGGAGGGAATTTTTTTTCTTCCTTTTTGAGATGTAACAGCTGATATCAATGAGAATCTACAATGTGATTTTTTTCACACACTTTGAGGAAATGCTGTAGTGTTAAGGAGGAAAGCGCTTAAAACATAGTGTAGCCGCAGGTGAAAAGCTCTTAAATAAATAAATAAAGGTGAAGGAGGAGGCGGCGTTCTGCGCACATTTCACCTGCAGCTATGAGGTACGTGGCGCTTGTGAGCAGAAGTCATTACTGTGATCAAACGAAGCCCCCCTGCTTGGCTAAACCCGGAGCTTATTAAAGTGCCCAGCCAGGGGTGGGAGTAAAAACCAGGAGGAGGAGGGGGAGGCAACTGGGGCACTCATTAAGATTTATAGTGTAGACTGTGACGTCCGCAGCAACCTGAGAGATGCATGTGTTTTAAAAGTTTTCACAAGATGGAATAATTGGCAAAGTCAAGAAGAAAGTACAGATAAGAGATGTTTTGATTAAACATAATGACTACATCAAGAACTAGTTCATTTGTTCGGTGTGGAAAATCAAATCTCTGAACTTGGTCTGCTACTCCTGTAAAACTGACAACTAAGCTGTGTCCCCATTCTACATTGAAATTTTACTATATTTTTATGGTATAGTAAAGTATAGTATAGTAAACTATCCAATAGGATAACATAGTAGAGTCTAGTACAGTGTAGTAAACTATACATTAGGATAACATACTATAGTATATAATTTTGACACTGGAATGATGACTAAATGAATTGTACTTAAAGATGTCAATATTAAATCCGCTGTATTAAATCCAATATCCTAAATATACTATTTAGTATACTGCTTTGCTAGAGTACAAAAAAATCGACATACTTCACTATGTTAAACTAATAGGAACTTATCATGGAACTTCAGATGTCAGTCAAACTGTGACTATTTCCTTGCTGTTTTGCATTGTTGGAGAATAGTGTACAGTATGCATATTCTCTGGTTGGTGATTAAAGATGATAAAATTGACATATACAATCCCAAATAATAATTGTAATAACAGTAATTGGATTATCATTTCTGTCATCTCGCACTAATGCGTCTTAACTGTGCTGTAAATGGGCACAGAGGCATGAGACGGAAGTGACAAGACCCCGCCATCATTTCCAGGGAGAGCTGTTATCACCTCCAGATGTGAAGCCTGGAGCCTACATGCCTGAGCAGGTGGGTTAATCAGATATTATGAAAAACCATGGTACAGCACAGTAATAATCTCTGTACTGGCCTCTGGTCTGTAAGCCTTAAGACTCCACAGAGCCCCAACAAATGAGGTCCAGGATCAGTAATCTAGATCAGAATGACTCTCTGCCTTACTCTTGGGATGAATCTTGTTGCTTCTGGATGACATGCCAAAAACAAATCACAACTAAATCCATCAGCCTCCGTGGCTAAACCGAAATTACATTTATGACATGGCTTGGAATTTAGCTGCTTGCAAAAATAAAAAGGGAACAACCAGCTCAGCGAGGAGGCCGGCTCATTCTTTTAGTGCTATTCCCATGCCTGTACAAGCATCGCAGTTGTTTTCAGCTTTGTGAGACAAAATGGGTTTTGACTGTCTGTTACTTTCTATTTCAACTACACTGAGCTGCTAAAGGTTAACATACCTCAGAGATGACAGGTTTGCAGTAGCCCGCTCCGAACACAAGGTTCTCCACAGACATGGCAGATGGGTCACTCGTGCTCTCTGGTGAGCCCTTCCCCAGCCAGGAGCCCTTCCCTGTACGTGCAAAGCTGCAGAGAGAACAGGCAGGACACGTGCAGGGACAAACCATGAGTGTGTATGTGTGTGAAGGAAGACAGATAAGGTGAGAGTCAGAAGCTGCTACTATTCCAATCAGTCAAGTGCTGCAGTAATCTATGAAATGCATGGCTAAACACTGAGTTTATAATATTGATCGTTGAATTGATCAGATAAGTGTTTGGATAACCATCCACTCAAGCAGCTAACGATCACACTCTTAACTGTGATTGCCCAAACAATTACAAGGAGGGAAAAGATGCTCATTCACTTAAGTTCTTCTGTTCTTGATATTATGAATACAACTGCAAATACAGCTTTCAAGCTAGAACTCTATATCTTCCCAGTGTAGCAAGTTTTACAATTCAATACTAAATCAACAAGAAAGACCTATTTGACTTAAATTGACTGTTTGCTGAAACTCTCCTACAAATTGCAATTGTTCAATCATAGCTTGGCAACTGTAGCTAGTCATGGCAGGCCTTTCTCATATGTTTAAGTTATATGGAAGGGGCTGTATTAAGAATTATACCCAGAGTTTACAGAGTATGGAAAGTTGGTGTCATGTAGAGCCCGACCGATGTGGAATTTTTAAGACCAATAAACAATTTGGATATTAGAGGATTTAAAAACCTGATACATACCATAACATAAACAAAATTTATCACTAACATTTGTTATGTGTAGTTATGAGACCTCACCAAGATAACATGACATTATGCAGTTTGAAAGTAAACTCTTTTTATTGCTATAAGTAGTACTGTGCAGATAAGTACAACTGATTAAGTCAGCTGATTTCTGTGTTTTGTGGTGAATTTGTGGCAAACCCAAGACACAAGAGCAAAAGTGTAAGGAATGGGTTTAACAGTGTTTATCTACTCTAATGCTCCACTAACTAACTATTATGACTGTGATAGGTGACATAAAAAGCCTGTTCAGGAATAACACATTCATCGTGTAGCACTGCCGCAAATGCATTTCATTGATGCCTCCTTGCTCTGATTTGTTATTACTTCTTTAGCTAGTTTCACTTTGGGGTAATTTTTTTTTTCAAATAAATGCTTTTAATGTCTTTTTCCTGTAACCTGTGAAACACTTTATAACTCTGGTTTGAAAAGTGCTATTTAAATAAAGCGTTACTTAACTATATTTGCACATGGATCATTGCCTACTGAGGATACTGACGTTTAGGACGTACAGCTTTAGCCTCATTATGTTGGCACATTAATATGTATATAGTCATCACAGGCATAGTTAAAATCCCTTTTACAAGAGTCTCATTTAAAACAAACAAAAAAATTCAGCCAGAGACACTTGATTTCAACCAACTCATGGACCTAATGTTAGCTTAATTAGCTAGCTAATTACAGTCAATCAAATCTGCCAGCCATAGCAGGCTCATTTCAGTCATCTCCTAGAAATGACAAGCTGCTTTTGTCTACCTCTGTCTAAAAACAAGGTTTTAAAATGAATAAGAATTTCGAGAGGTTAATCCGCCACTGTTGTCATTTTGAACTGGATCCTGTATGTGCAGTACCAGAGTGGAAAGTTTAACAGTAACAGTAACTAAGAAGGGCAGAGCTTAAAGAATGGTCAGTTGGGTGCCTGGGATCATTTCATATCAAAAATTCAAAGTCTGTCAAATGCAAATGTTTGTAAGGCCCCTCTTAACTCTACCTGATTAGCGGCTGATGTAAGGCAACCAGTGAAGCATGTATGGAGACAGAAATGACGGACAGGTGGAAGTAGTCGAACATGACGGGGACATGGTGGTGGAGGCCTCTCTGCGGGTGGAAGTGGAGGCTGAGGGTCCGACTGCTGATCAACGGGACAGTTATTATTTCTGCCAGCCTGAGGAATGGAAGAAGAATACACAAATAAATACACAAATACACTTCTAACAGTTTGGAAGTTTGCCATGTAGACTGCCTTCCGCTCAGCCCTCACACACTTTGAGAAAAACAACACCTACATCAGAATGCTGTTTGTGGATTTCAGCTCAGCATTCAACACAATCTCCCCAACTGATCAGCAAACTCAGCACTCTGGGTTTAAATACAACCCTTTGCAACTGGATATTGGACTTCCTCACACAGCTTCCTCACGCGGACACACCTCCTCCACTCTAGCGCTGAACACCGGAGCCCCCCAGGGCTGTGTGCTCCGCCCCCTCCTGTTCACGCTGTACACCCACGACTGCATCCCCCGACATGAAGAGAACTCTGTTGTGAAGTTTGTGGACGATACCACCATCATCAGCTGGATTTCAAACAACAATGAGGCTTCATATCAGGAGGAAATTGATCATCTTGCAAAGTGGTGTACAGCGAACAACCTACTCCTCAACGTCATCAAAACTAAGGAGGTGATCGTTGATTTCAGGAAAAAAGGAGATAAAGGACACAGACTCCTGTCTATATCAGTGGTGCTTAGGAGAAGAAGTTGAACAGTTTCAGGTTCCTGGGAATCAGCATCTCAGAGAACCTGACATGGTCGTCTCACATCTCCACGGTGGTGAAGAAAGCTCAGAAATTACTATGTTTCTTGAGGAAGCTTCAGAAGGCCAAATTCACATGCCAAGTTCATGCCAGCTTTTACAGAGGAGCAATAGAAAGCATCCTGACTGCAAACATCACAAACTGGCAAGGGATGAGCATAGCCCAGGACCAGAGGGCTCTGCAGCGGGTGATTGAAACTGCTCAGAAGGTCATTGGTACCCATCTCCTGAGAATCAGTGATATTGTTGAGGTGAGGTGCCTGCAGAGCCCAAAGGATACTAAAGGACAGTACCCACCCAGCCACAGCCTGTTCACCCAACTGCCTTCTGGGAAAAGATATAGAAGTTTCTGCTGCCACCAGATAGAGCAGCTTTTCCCCCCAAGCTATCAGACTCTTAAACTCTAATTCATCCTCAGCACTGCTCCATTGATTATAGTTTATTTCTTTTTACCAATTGATTCTTTATTAATGTATATTGTCTGCTATGTACCAGAAGGGAGTTACCAAACTCAATTTCACTATATAGCCTGTGACAAATAAATGTACCTACCTATGCAAAACTACAGAGTGCAGCTTAATTAAATTCAAATATAGTAATTGTATTGCACTTAAAAGTGAATCAGTATGTCAAGCATCTGACCCTGGAGAGTCTGTACCTTGGTACAACAAGCAGTTTAGGAGGTGGAGTTACCACTGAAAAATTCTTCTTTCCCTTTTGCCAGACTCTTAAAAAGTTGTTGAGAATGCTGATAATAACCAATAATCTAACATCATTATTAAGGACTTGTATTTTGTCCTTGCAGCTATGAAAGACAGAGTCAGAGAGAAAAAGTCTACATCTTGACTGGAATGGTAATCGAGACCTCGGTTCGATACAAGAGCTGTCCCTCTTCAGAAACTGCACTTTTTTCTTTGTATGCTAATGCAAACAACCCATTTCTTCTTCCATTTCTCCCAAATAAACGGACAAATCACAGTAATCATGCATTGCTAGCACAAAAGTTGTGATCAGACGCTTAAAGACATGGCTATGAGCCAAAAGACATAATGACCCTTATTCCTGCCTAGTTTGCATTCTCACTCTTGCATAAAAGCTGCACAAGGGGAAAGCCTAGCATTCCCTCTCTCTCTCTCTCTCTCTCTCTCCCTCCCTCTGTGTCTCAGTCCAGTTCAGTTCAATGTGCTTTATTGGTATGAATGTTTAAGTTAAACAATGTTGCCATAACAGTTTGCAACAAAAAATCAACAAAATGTTTACATTTAAATCTAACATAACAAGAATAAATGTAATCAACACCATTCAATTTGGCAGTTATAAGTTACACAAACAGTATTGCCGAAGCTTGCCCTCTCTCTCTCTCTCCCCCTATCAAAAAAGGACAAACACACACAAACACACATTCAAACATCATTCACATTCACACATCCAAACTGCTGAAAAAACCTACTGTTGCTCGTTGTCCGTGAAATGAAGATCCAGCTTCAACTGAAAGTCGACCTCGCTCAGGGCTTCCTCCATCTGCAAAACATTGGTACAGTAGTGTTGTTAATGCATGACCATTATAGGAAGATAGCATGGAATTTGATGTGTAAGGCTCCACAGGGTTTATGGGGAACCATATTTCCTGCATTGGCACTGAATAATGGCATTTTTATATAAATGAGATGTGGAATCTCCCAGTATTGATGTTAATTCATGGAGATAGTGGGCTTTCCAGGGTTGTACATCTTGTTTATCCATCCATCCATCCATCGTCAACTGCTTATCGAAAGGCGGAGTACACCCTGGACAGGTCGCCAGTCCATCGCAGGTCCACACAGAGACGAACAACCGCTCACACTCACACCTAAGGACAATTTTAGGGTCACCAATCAACCTAGCCTGCATGTCTTTGGATGGTGGGAGGAAGCTGGAGAGAACCCACGCAGGGAGACAGGGAGAACACTTCACACAGAAAGGCCGGGGAAACCAGGGTTTGAACCTACGACTTTCTTGCTGTGAGGCGACAGTGCTAACCACTGCACCACCGTGCTGCCCCACATCTTGTTTATATTGGCAGAAAATGTACAATTGGCAACTGAAATCATACATACTGTATGATGACTTTCTTGATAGCAGCCAAACGTACCTTAAATTTATCTTAAGCTATAATGGTGTAAAGCTGCAGGTATAATGTGATAGGTATTGGAATAATGTTGATATTTCAAAATCTTGCCAATACAGGTATGATAAGATTAAAAGGCCAGTCTAGAAAATATGATAGTCACCCAATTTTTTAACCAAACTACCTCATAAAATATCTGATTATGTCAGTATGTTGATGTGAAATTCCCTTTTACTAAAGCCCTTTTTTGAGTAATTTGGTGTTTGATGCTCCAAAATCTCCTGTCGGGTTTTCAGCTGGGTGGAGATCTGGTAGCATATCTCTCACATCAAACCATTCTGTGACCCTTTGTAGCTTGGTTGTTTCTCGACTCATTGATTCAAGGCTTTCCCTTTCTTTTGCCCTTCATCTGTATTCCAAACATGAACTACTGAATCAATAATGATAAAGAGCGATCACACATGTACACCAAGGACATGATGGACATTTACACCATGTACAGCAGCGTGTAGACGAATACTGCTGTTTGGTGTAGAACATGTGATCGACCCTGTTTGCGATGCTGATTTTAGTCACTTTGAAGTTGCTTATGTTCTCATTCATTTTAATGTGATGTAGGCTGAACAGAATATATTTACTCCCATGTCCAAAGTGCCATTGAATATCATGACTTATGGAAATAAAGAGCACTTATTAGAATTTGAAAAACAAAGTGGGAAAACAAAAGGCATGAGCAAACTACAAAGGCGGTGCTGAGAGTAGAGTCTTTTGAAGATTACAGTGCAGTGTTGCTAATAAAGGTTAGACACACTTCTTCCTCCCTTTCTCCTTACATTTGTCAGAAAAATACACAAACACACATACTGTGGAGTAAACATACAAATCTTTGCAGTTCTGTCTGATACTGATGTTCTGATTGATTAAGCATACCGATGGGTGTACACTGGGGAAATGAGGGGTTATTTTTGTCTGTGCTATCTGTAGCTGTCAGTGGCAGATAACCTCCGGAAGGTTAATGAGCGGGGAGCCTTCGGGGGAGCTTACAGCTGAAATCTGATATGCCTTAAAGCTCCTCTGTCTCCACACCTCCACATGAATCTACATTTAATGAAATCTTCTAAAATTAGGACCGAGGCAGAGTCATGTGAGACGAACATCCACATTCTGACGGAAGCAGGGATCCTTCCACAGTAATCCACGCATCAACACTGTAGACATATGTAGGAGAGCAGCTGTGGTGGAGGGTAACGTCGGTGTGTGAGCGATGGCTATCACATGGATGATTAGCTTTGAGCGGGGGTCATCTTAACTCCCCCACATCCCAGCCTCTGGCCTGTCTCACTGCTGTCGCCACTGATCAATTTGAGCTCCGGTGGCTCCCAACAACAACAGCAACAACAACAGGCCTAGTGGATTTTTGGGGTCGCGCCCACGTTGAAACCGTAAAGGACAGGACATCAATAACTGTCTGGCAGGTTTACTTGCCTGATCATTTGAACTGAGCATGTGCAGTCTGGGGCACAAGCAATTTACATTTCTTTCCGCTAGCTAGTTGATGCTAACTTTCCACTCTGTTGCTAAAAATGAGTATAATGTATTTTTGTTCATCAGGGCCAACTGTAGCCCATTTGGAGCACTCTGCACTATTTTGCTTTTGGGGGCCCAAACTGAAGCCAGTCATTATATCCATCTATCTAACCATTTTCTTTAGCTTATCCATGGCTGGGCCAGAGGTGACAGCAGGCAATCAAGATTTTCCTCTTCCCACCAGGTCGGGGATGAGTATAATTTATTTTCACCATAGTTCCATCCGTAAGTAACACAATGACAGAATATATGGCTATTTTGGTGATGGGTTTCAGAAATCAAATCAAATGGGGGTCCGTGATCCAATTTGGATCAGCTTAGGGGTCCCCGACGTGAAAAACTTTGAGAATCACTGCTTGAGACTACACAAGCATATCACACACATCAGCATCAGAAGCGGAGCTGTGATAAATAACTCTGTTTTGTAACACTTTGTCCTATTATCTGTACATGTTGTCTTCACATTTGTTCAATTTGTGCCACTATTTTATGTCACGTTACACCAAAATAAAAAGACTGATTTGTTGCCAACACTTGCAATAACTAGCTTAGAGACACAAAGTTACCAAGTAGGTCTGAAAAGCTGTTAAATGTATAGGAACAGATTCAGCAAGCTTTTGCAAGCGTAAAAAATCTGCTGAACCAAAACAGTTTACATTTCAAGCCACTTGACAGAGCAGTAATACTGTTCCATTATTCAGCATGATTATATGACTTCTTCATTACATAGTTGTGGAAGATTTATGGTGTTATTAACTAGCTGAAGAGGTTAAATCTCTCTGTTATGAAAAAAGAGTATTGTTTGTGCCAGATGGTATGAGTGGGGTGTAGAAACTTGTGTAGGAGGGAACAGTGGATGATAAAATGCATTAATTCATGGCCATTTAATTGAACTATTATGTAGCTGCTTTCACTGTAATTATCTGTCATGCATTTTACAGCCAGGCCACTGATGCGATTGTTCTCTCTGGCTGGATGCAAGCAGCCAAATGGCATTCCCTATTCTCTCACAGGAAGTGTGTGTGTGTGCGTGTGTGTGTGTGTGCGTGCGTGCGTGCAGGAAAAAACTCACCCTTTCTCCATCCAGGAGCAGGTGGACTTTGAAGATCATACAGTCGTTCACGGTAATCTCCTCATTTCTGTAAAGGATCTGAAATATCCGGCTGAACACGGTGCCGTCGTAAACCCCCGCAGAGCTGAAGCTGCATTCTTCTGGTGTGGGACACAAACAAATGCACAATAAGTGTCAGCTTGTTGCTACAGCGGCATCTCTCATTCACAGCATTGATGCTGACTCAATGCTGCCTATTACCCATAAATCTGTGCGCAGTAGCGATAGCTCACAAAAAATGGACGGCCTCACACGCTCCTCCCGCGGGTCGCCGCAGGCTTCCCGAGCCACCACTTGCGGAGCTCATCAACTCCGAAAATATTCAAGCAATTTTTGGAACCTCGACAGAGGTGAGGTGATACGAAAAAAAGTACCTGGAAGCAGGTACAGGTACAACTTTTCTACAATGGAAACCCAAACAAAAGCGAGTCGAGCCAAAGGGCCTCCGCTCACACTAGCTTGGTTTGAGGGCGTGCCTGACCCCGCCAGCCTTGGCAAGCTTTATGACGCGTTTGCATTGTGATGTCACAAGT
>JAPMOB010249851.1:0-22178 GCA_029875015.1 Lepomis gibbosus
TAGTAACATAATGAATATTAATATCAAACTTAAAGTTTAATATTACATTAACAACATACTTTTTATTTAATGTTAATATTCTACTAATCCAGTCATTTAGACCAGTTCCTCCTCCAGGTTGTGTCTATGCTACATGTATAGATTAAGAATTTTGTTGTATTGATCAAGTGGTCGATTAAAGTTATCACACATAGCATTGCAGGGAAACTCACATTATCTAGTTTAAACCAACTAAAACACAAAATTACACTGTGTTTCACATGATTTGCTGTAATGTTGCGAACATAAACGTCATAGCTTTTGTAAGACAGCTGCTTTTCGCAGGAAATCTGACCAGTCCTTCACACAGAAAACAGTTGGCTCATACAGGCTGTTATAGGGAACTGAAAAAGTTGGTGAATGCCTCAATTTTTAGGTGGCGTTACAACCTGATGACATATAGGCATAATATGTTATTCCTTTTTAAAACTCAAAAATGTCCCTTTTAAAGGTGTGTGGCTAATTTAATCAGTTAGCTCTTAGTGGCGCGGCAGTCTTAAGGTATGTTGAAAAAGTCTTGAAAAGGTCTTTAAAAAGGTATTGAATTTTACTTCAAGATTCCTGTATATACCCTTTATTAGTAGATATTGTTAATCATCACATTTTTGCTCCTGAGTGAAAGCTGAAGAAACCCAGATGATTAATTGTGGTTGTTTATGGTTTCTTTATGGCCAGCACATGACACTTGCCACAGTGGATTATTTCACAAAACACTCAAAACGATTATAATGATAGATGAAAGATGATAAATCTTTTTTTTAAACATAAAAATATGCATGAGTAAAATAAAGTAAAATCTTTTTTTAGGCATTTTTCCTCAACAAAATAAATATCCTAATAGAAAAATTAAGTGCTGATTTGTTCGTGATTCAAAGAAATTAAATAAATGATGTATTGAACGGTTGTTATATTTATATAGAGGAAAAAATAATTATTGGTATTGTTTTATTGCCCAGCCTGGCACCAATACATTCATATAAAAGTAACAAGTAAAAGTTCTGCATTCAGAATCCTACTTATGTAAAAGAACAGAAGTATGTTCGAAATGTACTTCAAGTATCAAAAGTAAAATTACATGTTCTGCAGAAAAATGGCCACTGTGAGTGATATGACGGAAATGATTGACCTTAAGTTGAACTTGTAACAACTAATAGACTTTGGACTTCTGAAATGGGGTTAACACAAAGGGGTTGGGAACAACTGCTTTCATTTTTAACAATGCAGTGTAATTTATAAGCTTATCATATACTATGTAAAATCTCAATCTGTAAAGTAACATGTAACTGTATAAAGTAGCATAAAATGAAAATATTAACTAAGTACAGTAGTTGAGTAAATGTTTCTTTCCACCACTGGCTAGAATTGATGCATTAGAGTATTTTATTTGGATCTTACTATTACTACTTACTATACTAATGTACACCGATCAGCCATGGCATTATGACGTGAATAACACTGATTATCTGGTTACCATGGCACCTGTCAGTGGGGGGGGGGGGGTATATATTAGGCTGCAAAAAAACGCTGCATCCTCATTATGACCAGCAGGTGTCATAATATTATGGCTGACTGATGTATATCTAAATATACCCATATAAACAAATTTATATGTTTTCAATTTGCGATTGGATGGGAAATTGAACCCTATAATCTTAGATGTGCTCTCTGAGATAATAAACACCCTTATTTTATATTTAAATCCCAAAAGATCCTTTTGGTAAGACTGTCATTAATTGTTGTGATGTGACATTCAAAGATTATTTATGCATATTCTGATAACATCATGTTTCACAAAAAAACCCCAATTCTTATCATTCCAGGATCAAAAGTGCTAAATTGAGGCAGTCGCCACAAGGTTCACACTGAATGATAAGCAGACACTGATTAAGATAAAGCATATTATAGACTGACTTTCTGACCAGGTGTGATGGAGAATCTGGGTCTCGGCCCACAGGAGCTGTTAAAGGAAAATCCTCGTCTGATCTATGCTCGGTTGACAGGATACGGACAGAGCGGATCTTACGCCACCGCAGCTGGGCATGACATCAACTATCTCGCCATGTCAGGTAATATTACACACAAATGTTAATGTTTTTAGATTGACTATTTACACACCTTGCATTGAAGACTGATTTAAAAGGCAACACGTATTTACAAAGACATTGGAGGAGGATAATTCATTACTTGTTGTGTGGCCCTACCATTTGTTTTTTTCTATGGACTTACATATTGTTTTGACTCTGTTTATTCATGACCTTGGAAAACGTGAAAAGAAAATATTGAGTTCCCGCACACTGTCAACTAAAGAAATGTCAGTCTAAAAAAAAAACCTTGTCAAAAACCTTTGATAGTGTTCATGAAGTCCCAAGAAATCACATACACTAAATCAATATTGATTTCATGAAATCATATTCATCTATTAAATCCTTTAATGAACAGTGAAATAAATTACACTACCAACTCACAAAATAAGGTCTGATAAATATATATATACTGTACTCTAAGTTGACGAAAGAGGTATGATTCCCAACGCTCCCATTTAGTAACTGTCAATCACAAACCAAATGAGCTGCAACAATTAATCAATTAATTGTCAACTATTAAATGAATTGCCATCTATTTTGATAAAACATTAATTAGTTTGAGTAAAATTATTTGATTTTGGCATCTTAAATTTGAACAGTTTCTGGATTCTTTACTCTTCTATGACAGTAAACTAAATATCTTTTGGTTGAGGACGAAACAAGACCTTTGAGGAAGTCATCTTTAGCTTTGGGAAACACTAATCGACATTTTTCACCATTTTCTGACATTTTATAGACCAAACAACTAACCGATTAATCAAGATAATAATTGACAGATTAATCGACAATGACAGTTACACTACTTACCATTATACAACACTGTAATACAAACTATATAATTACTGGGTTTTCAGAGTCTTTTGTGGTGCTTTGTTTCGAGCTTGTCCTTTTTTTCTTAACATATTGTGCTGGTTTTAGACTGATATCACTAATAAATATAATGAGTTACACAGCCATTTAGGGGATTTAAATATTTTCACTTTAATGTTCTTAAAAATGTGCCTTTTTAAATGCTTGGCTGATGCGCACGCTCCACATTAGTCTGAACAATCTGTGTTTTGCAGCACATAAAGAGACCCTAGCCAGTCCTAAAAAAGAAATAAATGTAGTAAGGAAGCTGATGCAAAACTGCATCCTCACTTGACTCAAGCAACAGCAATGAAGACTTGAGGCCAAAGACCACATATTGGGGTGAGATTCAGCTTTGCTCTAAGACCTAAAATATAAAGACTTAATAAAGACTTAAAGCCCTACTAATACATTGATAACAAAGTTTGTGGCAACTTCAGCATGACAAAACAGTGGCGGTGTAACTCTCATAACACAAAATAAGGTCTGATATGTACAGTTTATTTACCACCCTATTGAGACCACTGGAGGGTGATGCATGTAATACATACATGGTGATTTGGCTGTGAAGTAGGTGCACTTTATGAAAATAAACTGAAAACTATTTCAGCCCCAAAGCTAGAAGATTGTAATGCAAGTCCAAACCTCTTCTGACTGTGATAAAGCCCTTATAATGTAAACAAAATAGAGGTTTTCAAGAGAGGAGCTCTTATTTTAAGCTTTTATTTTGTCCTTGTAAATGTGCCTGTATGCTTACCACATTATATATCAATACAATCTTTCTTTCTTTCCTTCTAGCTTGAATGAGTTCAACAGTGATTTGTCGCTTTTTTAGTGAATCGGCTTGTATTTTAATATGTTCATATGCTTGTTGGTTATTTTATGTTTTGCATAAAGAATTGAGGAAAGGAATACAATATGTAATGACTTTTTGCAAATCATTGCAAGTCTAGGCAAACATGCTTTTTTTAAACATCAAAACCATCCGATGTTACTTGACACAGGAATGCCCATCTAGCATGCAGCTAACAGATTAACACTTGCTGTAAAAAGTGACCTTGGCAAGATTGAAGTCTTATGAACTTGTCACTTACTAAAAAAGAGGGTGCCATCTCTATGGAAGTGATATAACGTTGTGCCCGCTGCTAAGGGTAACCACCCAAAGCCTTAAATGACTTTAGGCCTGTTACATAAACATCCTTGGTTATGGAGTAATTTGAAAAAATATTCAAAGAAGAGCTCCTAGTAAAAACAAAATGTCTTCTCGATCGTTTTTCAGTTTGCTTATGGGGTCAAGAGGGGTGTGCAATATGCTACCATCACCTTACTTATTTACTATATAAACACCCAGAAGGCAGCAAGAACAACAGTTGTCTGCTTTTTTATGTTGACTTTGCATCAGCTTTTAATACTATTCAGCCACATAGGCCTATGCTAGCAATGTAAGACTAGACAAACATTATAGACTTGGTTCTTGACTTCCTTACTAACAGAACAGAGACTAAGGGTGAACGAGAAACTGTCTAGTGACAGTTCAGTAGTTTGATTCGCACATCAATTGCTCAGGTGTTTAAAAAAGCAAAGGCTATTTACTCTGATTATGCCCATCCCTTTATTTCAGAGTACAAACTGTTGCCATCTGGCTTATGTTTAAAGGCCCCTCTGCTAATGGCAGAAGGAAGTAACTGCTGCTGTTGTTGAAGACCAATACCTAAAGGATTATAAGAGTGGTGGTGATGATGAGACAGTGAAAGTGAATTATGCTTTTTTAAATCTTGAGGTGCAGCATACTAGTTTTGTAGTGTTGATCTTGCGTGGTGACACTGATGTCCAGAATTACAGAGATGACTCAGGCTCTGTTGATGTATATTAGATGGAAATGGTCATGTTGCTAGGTGATGCTGACAGTATTCCATGCCCATACTATCTATAGGCCCGGTGGGGTTATGGTGGACACTTATAGCCTGCTGCAAAGAAGCGTGAATGACTCACTGTCCATGCCAATGCATATGTGGATAAATAAATCATTTGTAGTATTTAAGTAAATGTATATAAGGCCTCTGGCTAAAGGTTTACTCTGTTTTTAGTGCACATACAAAGCAAGTATCATATATATATGTGAGAGCATTTTTGCCAATGCTTGCCACAGACAGTTTGCCTCTTTTGTTGGCCCAGGAAGTTGAGGAAAAGAAAAAGTGGAAATATAACCTTTGAGAAAGTTGCTGTAACTATCCAGTACTTCTTGTTCAAGGCCCTTTACAGTATCTGTATGATAACAGGGAAGCCCTGTGCAGAAGTTACTTGTTGGTTTAACAGAGTAAGCAATTATTTTGTCAGTCTAAATAAAAATAATCTTTTGTTATGTGGCTTGTCATTTTATCAGAGCTACATTGTATATATTGAGAAAACAACATTCCTGTTTGCTGCGGTTGTTAACCTTTCCTTTTAAAGTGTCATTAAATGCCATCACTCCCTATTCATTCAGTTATCGAAGTAATTACATTGTCTTTCACTTTCAGGGACAAGCCAGTGGCTTTTTTGTTCTCCACTAGTGAAGCTGCCATTTACATTTTGTGTGAAGCTTTTGTCTCCTTATTTCCTTCACAGGCCTTTTATCCCGGCTGGGTCGCAGTGGAGAGAAACCCTATGCGCCAATGAATCTGTTGGCAGACTTTGCAGGCGGTGGTCTTACCTGTGCCCTGGGGATAGTCCTAGCGCTGCTGGAGAGAGCAAAGTCAGGGGAAGGACAGATCATTGATGCTAGTATGGTAAGCATATTGTCAGACTCTAGTAACCATGTACTGCGAAATTAAGCCAGTGGCAGAATTCACTAGTATATAACACCTGCTCTACAGGAAGGGTTATTACGAAAGGAGCACACTCACTTTCATAAATATGCATAAGTACGTGTTTTTTCACTCTGTCAACAAAAACCAAGCTCAAGCAAATGACAATGGAGACACTTTGCACATACTATTGTAGGCTGGGATATGTCCACATTCAGACTGACTACAGTGGTGTGGGTGTAAAGCTACAGGTACTACTGAGAG
This sequence comes from Lepomis gibbosus, assembly GCA_029875015.1. Taxonomy (NCBI): domain Eukaryota; kingdom Metazoa; phylum Chordata; class Actinopteri; order Centrarchiformes; family Centrarchidae; genus Lepomis; species Lepomis gibbosus. The sequence goes on from JAPMOB010249851.1 coordinate 6,023, forward strand.
GATGAGATCCAAATGAACAAAAGGCCAAGTTAAAGACTTAGCAAACATTCAAAATTAGTCTTAGTCTTATAACTCCGGAAAGTACACCTAGCAAAAATAATTTTCTCCTCTCTCTCTCAATGGTTGAAACTAGACACTACAAAGTATTCTGTATTACAGTGCAGTACATTTCCAGATGATGGTGCACCACACTGAGGCAAACTTTGAGTCAGGATCAACCTTTAGTGGGATAAGTGATCTGTTGGACAACCCTTAGCACATCAAAGTCTCTGAATCCTGCTGTGCCTGACATCCACTGGCTGTTATGCAGCCAGGAGGTTATGAAGCAGAACTGCTTTAATGAACTCCTTAAGGAGGTGGACTTGTGAAACTTTCCAGGAGCTCCATTAAACTTCCTAAAAAGTAACAAATTAAAACATACAACTGGATGCATGTATTAGTTGTCACCAGTAGTGATGAACTTACAGAGAATTATCACCTCAATGTGCAGCTCCCCTCGGCTTTACAGAGCTGCAGCTCCCCTCGGCTTTACAGAGCTGTATAGGCTTCATGTCATTGTTCAGCTGTCTGACAACTCTGCTGTTTGGTTCACTTTCGCCGCCCTAAGAGCTGCAATTGTGGCTGTAGCAGGTAGCTGTTTGAAGAAACAACCGACTGAACACTACCTGCTTAGCACCCAACAGCAGACATACAGAGTTAGCAACTAGCTGGTGAATATAGTCAAACATTTGACAGCTAGAGAGCCAGATACTTCCTTCAGGAATTGGTAGAGACCAAAAACTGAGCTGAGAGAGTGAAATATTCATCGGTTGACCAGAAACAGGACTCCGAGTGAATGGTTATGTTGCTGTATAACTGCTGGGTGTAAATAAGTAACTGTTTGTTAACAAGTTTGCCAGATCAAGCTAAAATGTGATATGTCACTGTGCCCGACATGTTTCCACTGCCCCCAAGTGGCCAAAAAAAAGCAAACAGCTAGTCATCATCAGTTAACAAAATGCAAAAAAATGAACAAATTGCACTAGACACAGACAGGGGCGTCCATGTGCAACACTGTGGATTCTCCCATTTTGTGTCAGCTTTTGATTAAAGTGCTTGTAATGTAGCAGCAAACAGTATTGCATGTTCACGCCAAAAAATAGAAAAATAAAAACATGAATTTCATTTTTCGCATGGAGAGAGCAGGGGGTAGTAACACTAAATGCTTGCTTCTCTCTCTCTTCTCCTATTGATTATTTTTCATTCACACCTGCTGAGTGACCACATTAACAGGTCTGAGCCATGTTTATTTTAATACAGGGACACCTCTGCATTTTAATGGGTAGTGTGAGGCATGCTCGCTACTCACCAGAGCATTGAAAGCATTAAAAGTCTTTGTTTTGACAGTGGATAATTATGAAAAAACTGAAGACCTGACCAGTGGCAGAGCTTCCATTCTTCTCTACTGTACACAATTTGGTAGAAAAGTACCTGAGCCACACAGAAAATTGTTATTACTTTATATATATAAAAATAATTTACCCTCTTTGTTGATCATGCTGTTATTGTTTGCTCATATAAATGAAAGTTCATCAGAGGTTACACTGACTGAATTGATTGCAATCAACAGTAATAGAATTGAAGGTGGGTCATCTGTGCTGCAAGCTCTTTCATGTACTGTAGCATGATTTTATCCTGAATAGTAATGTTCTTGTTGTTCCCAAGATTTAACTGTGGTGGTCAATTATATCCCCACATAGGAAATTAAATCAACTGCATCATATATATTTAGAGATAATGTTAATCAAGGTTTGTTATTTATTCAGCAGCAGCAGGAACAGAAATAGAGTGTGCATATATGAAATCTTCAATACAAGATGAGTTTAGGCACCTGGTGGTTTATACAGTAAATGTCATCATAATATCCTTTGTGCAGTATTTTCACAAGCTTTGCTGAAAACTTAATATTCAACATGTAAATGCCACATGTTGTTGCGATAGCACAGCATTCAGCCTGCACTGTGTATTTTTTCTTGGGAAAGGTTTTGCTGGACTGATAGTGAGAGGTATGCTGCTGATATCTACTCAAGCATGCCAACTTCTTCTATGCTATGAAAAAGCTGTATGCTTAGGTTATCATTAGTGTGGGTGAACACAGGTAGATATTTTAGTGAGTTTCATCTACTCTGAAGAATACATGAATAAATGACCTCAAGCACAGGAACAGATACACCGATCAGTCATAACTTTGTGACCGCTTACAGGTGAAGTGAATAACACTGAATATGACGTTACCATGGCACCTGTCAGTGGGTGTGATTTATTAGACAGCAAGTGAACATTTTGTCATCAAGGTTGATATGTTAGAAACATGAAAAATGGGCAAGCGTAACGATTTGAGTGACTTTGACAAGGGCCAAATTGTGATGGCTAGATGACCAGGTCAGAGCATCTCCGAAACAGTCTGCAGTGGTCAATATGTGTCAAAAGTGGTCCAAGGAAGTAAAAGCTGTAAACCGGCAACAAGGTCAAGGGCGGCCAAGGCTCACTGATGCATGAGGGGTTGACCAGTTGATGATGGTTCTGATGGAAAGGTGTCAGAGCACACAGAGCATACACAGTAGAGTCCATTCCTCAACGGATCAGGACATGACTGGAGTAATTATACATAAAATAAAAAATAAAAAATACTTTCTTCTCTCTCATCATCCTCAGGTTGAAGGAGCAGCATATGTTGGTTCTTTTGTATGGAAGTCTCGTAGAATTGGTTTGTGGGACCGTCCTAGAGGACAAAACATGTTGGACAGTGGAGCTCCCTTCTACGATACCTACCAGACTTCAGATGGAAAGTACATAGCTGTGGGTGCCATTGAACCACAGTTCTACAGACAGCTACTTAAGGGTTTGTATTTTGCAAACGTGCATTTTAAATCCTCTAAGGCATTATCACTTACATGTCTTCCTGTGCTGAACCAGAGGGATAAGGCACAGCAAGGGCACTGTGTGAAATGATAATCTCACATCCAAAATACACTAATGCTTCCAAAGCACTTACACATCACAGGGCCCTTTTTCAGGAAGCAGGGTTAACAAAGTCTGATCTTAAAGCTGAGCTCTGAGTTGAAACTGTGAGGTCCCAGAACAGCTGATCAGGATTAATTCAATCAACTCTGAGTAGCCCATGTGGAACCTGATGGAAGCGCATGCATGGGGAATGAAAAAATTCCTCATCAATGGAGCTTCGGTATCATGATTCACCATGGCTACAGGTAAATAAAGAGCGGAGCCTCCGTTTAATCCAGTTGCGCTACAACTGACATTAATATTGGGCCAACAAAGCCCATGACACTTACCTCAAAAAACAGGAGAGGAGGAAGGAGTCAGTAGTTCTATTACATTTTATTCAGCATAGTCATTTACCAGACTTGAATTTCCTTAATGAACGTTAAACTGCTGGAATCCTTCTGTATCTTGCACAGAATTTGAAATATATTTACTCAACTGTGCTGTGATGAGACAAAATACTGTTGGTAATAACTGAAGATTTAAATATGAATCAAACAGATAAGACACAATTTATTCATGGATCTGTGACAATCTGACCCAGTAATGATGCTAAAGGTGATTTACCATTGAAAATGTGTCTATGTTCAAACTGACTGTACATTTTTAGACACCTATGTAACATTCAGAATAGTGCTCATCTCGCATTTAAAACTGTAAAATCACATTAAGAGCAAAGCAAACAGGCCTATTTAAAAACTTTTAAACAACATTTTGTGATTTCAGCGTTGTTTCCGCATTGTTGCAGCGTTATTTCAGCTACACCACAATCATCCTCACTCAATAATATTCATGTCATATCCAACATGATAACTATAGGGATGTTCCTGTTCATTGATCAGTTACAGCTTCATACAGATTAGTGTGATTTAAACAGTGATTACTGCAGTAAAAGAGGCCACGTTAAATGTTTCAGTGCAACTGTTGCCAACGTGACAGCTGCCTTCATTTCCACAGAGTCACAGTGTTATAATGAAGGACAGTGTAGCCTGTCGATTTTATTCTGATCTGAGGATGATTACTGACAGATTTATCATAAAAGTAGTCAAGTTAAAGATCACGTTTGGGTATGAAGCTAATGTCTAACTGGGTTTTTGATTTTTCTGAAGACGTAAACTGCAAATGAATGAGTCCCAAATGTACTTTAATATTGACTTTATTAATGAGGAAATTAAATGATAGTCAGTCTTCTTTTATTCCTCTGCAGGAGGGGAGGAGTCAGAGAAAAACTCAGGGTTGGTTGAAGAACACCTCCTCCCAAGCAGGATACATTCACAGCATAAATTACCGGAGCTAATTACAGATCTGAGAAGGCTTTATCTGATCTCAGTCTCTAAAACAGATAGCCCAGAGTTCCCCTCATCTCAGGGTTAACAAACTCAGAGTTATCACTATTCCCGCTTTCTGAAACGGGGCCTGAACACTGACAACATTGGATTTTGCAACATGAAAGCTTTGTCACGCATGAAAAATGCTAACTGGTAGAATTATAATACAGTATCATTATTTTATTTATATATTTACTTGTTTTCATTTATATATGTATTGTATAACAGAAAAATCACAACACAATTAAAAGAATGGGACCTCCAGTCTTACATTATATGTTAGAGAAATGAATCAGAAATGCTTCGATATGCTTCAGTAGGCTTTATTTTATAGGCTGTATATATTCACTCTATATACATGTATAATTAAACTACTGATATAAAAGTGCAGCAGTGCCAGTCAACTCGCTCAGTGTCAGTGTTTACTCTGAAGAGTCAGTCACAATACAAATCCCAGAGAACAACTATGATTGGAGAAAATGGACAGGTGGATTGCGATCGGCTTGTTGATGACCGCTGCTCTAAGATGTTAAACAGTTCTCTAGTTTACACCATCAATGTTTGTCCATAGGGTTAAAGAAGTCTATTTTCCCATAGGTTTGGAGTTGGACGCTGGAGAGTTACCTCTTCAGATGAGCTTCAGTGATTGGCCAGAGCTGAGAAGGATCTTCACAGAGCGTTTTGCTACGAAAACCCAGGAGGATTGGTCAAGGATTTTTGATGGCACTGATGCCTGTGTTACACCTGTGTTGTCTTTCGACCAGGTGAGCTCACACCCACATAACCATGAAAGAGGTTCTTTCATCAAGGACACCAGCGGGGAAGAAAGCCCCCAGCCTGCCCCGATTCTCTCTCGGACTCCTGCAGAGCCTTGTCTTGCCTCCGACCCTGTGATTGGAGAGCACACAGTAGAGGTCCTAGAAGAGTATGGGTTTACATCAGCAGAGATAGACAAGATGCGAGCAACAGAGGTCGTAGAGTGTAACGCTGTTAAAGCAAAGTTGTAGAGGACAAAAAGCTACATAAGATACACAGCACATTTTGGTGATAAGCAGTAAGACCTGCCATTCAAATCATGTCTAATACAACTTTTTAAGAATCAAAATAGAAAGTAGCAAAAGGGAATATGTATTTTCTTTTCATGGACTGAATAGCTAAAAGAAGTGGTGAAAAAAAATTAAATACTTCTCCTTCACGCCTGAGGAACCTGATGTACGCATCCCACACACTTTGAGTGTAGGCAAGCCTTGATTGGCCAAGGTGACTGCTGGCCATCTTGTGCACTTTCAGGGTACATGGATACAGTATGGGTTAGTCAATAGGTCATGGATTTGAATAGCTGCCTCCTCTTTTTGTCGTGCCACTGCTGTTATCTGAAAGTGTTTGAAAGAAAAACATTAGTAGGAGGTCCTGCTATTCGTTTAGTCAGATAGTCCAGAGGTGTGCTACATTTCCCAGCTCAGTCAACCTAGTTTCCATGTGCCAAAACAAGTTTGTGTTCACATATTGAAAGTTCAGCTGGTGCATCCTGTTTCTCTCTCTCACTGATTATAAAGACACAAAATATTTTTACTGCTCAAGAATAAGCCAGTAGCAAACGAAACACATAATTAAATATTCATTTTAAGTTGTCAATAAATACATTCACGAGTGAATTTCATGTGTCACAGATGTGAGTTGCTCTAGCCGAAATAGAACAGATCCGTAAAGATGGTTGAGCAGAGAAACTATCTGCCTGGTTTTGTGGTACATGTTGACCGTATAAAGGTTGTGATGTTCACGCATACTGAAAGTGCTACACAAGGAGTTTTAGGGAATTAAAGATGGAAATTGATAAAGTACTCGAAGAAAAACAAGCTTGTTGAGGATTTTTAATTTGTTTACTAATCAATAACAGTTTGTCCATTGTAATTCATTCAGTTAGTAACACCTCTGTAGCATTTATTCCATCACTTCATTGCAGCCCAGAGGTGCTGCCAAAGGTTTACATAAACCATTTGATATGATCAAATGGTTTGAAATTATTAAATTTTCAGGCCCTCTGTGGCAGGATGCCTAATGATAATGAATGAACTTCTTTCATGTAAATTGACTTTCATTTGTAGTAACAAGAATCACGCAATACTGAAGCCACTTTTTCACAACGCTTTGTACAGTCTGCATTACCAACATGCATCCTGGCCAAACAGTTAGTCTCACCTCCAGAACTCACTCAAACCACCAAAACAGTTGATACATAAAATAATCTCATTCAACCAAATACTGGCAACAGTACTCAGAAAGCACACATTTTAACATATAACACACAGACCTAAAAAACAGTAACAACAGGAAGCTTTACACATAAATGATGCATTTGTATCTTTGAAGTTTGAATGATTTTTCACATAAGTCAGTTTTTCATTAAAGAAGAAGAATAACATATGAATATAGAAGCATATAGAAATGCAAAAATTTGCTTTGATATTCTCTATAGTGTTTTTTCATTGTATATAGTAATTTTTTGAAACAAAAAACTAATTCTGGAAATTTCAGTGCTGCAACACGTTTTTTCTCACTTGTTTTCACAGTAACACTGGTATTAAGACACAGTGACCACTATCTGTGGTCTGTGTGAGTCCATGGGTTTTGCAGAAAGTAGTCACCAAATGCATTTTTTGTGAAAGCAATGAAAATTATTTCACAGTTTTGTCCACATACTCTTCTGTTTTTTTGACTGTGTGAAGATTTTTGACAGTGTAACTTCAGTTTTAACCAATGCATGTTAGCCATTGAAAAAAAACTGTAAACCTGGCTGTATGAACGTTTTGTAAAATAATCACAATAAAATGCAAATATGGCCCCATGCATGAGATGTGAGATAAATATTGTGTGTTATCCCACTATGAACACATGATGTGAAGGACAGATGACTAGAAAGAGTCAGTTTGGGAAAAGAACTGTTGGAAATTGTATAGAAGCTGGACACTAAGCCTATGTGTTCTAGGTAATAGGCAGATTAGTAATAAATAGTGCAGATTATAGGTTTTTCCATTGTGCACATTGTCGTGCCAATTTGTTTTAAGCTATATACGTTCAGCATCAAGGATTTTATGAATTCCATGGAGCTTCCTCAAACTCAAAAGTGGTACTGAAATGACCACAAAATGTTGCTGCTTGTAAATGTGGTGTTTTTATTGCCTGCCTTAAACATCAATATCAATAAAAAAATCAATAAAAGAGTGCACATTAAGAGCAAAGAGCAGAAATGTGGAGAAAAAAATAGCCGCAAGGCCCCTAATAACCCCCCCATTTCTCCCCTGCTGTGTGGGATGTGTACTTGTTGTCTATGTTGGAGAACTACCTGCTGTGTGGTAATTGTTTTAAACACAAACTAACAGGAATTTACAGCATATTGGATGTAAAGGATCTCTATGAGTGACTCCAGTGACACCCTTTGTTTTTAACCAGTAACAGATCTTATGAGAGGCGAGTTGTTGCAGGAAGACATCAGTGGAAATGTGAGTCAGACATAGAGAGACGAGTTTGTTGAGTTGGAGTAATGTTAGGAAATAAAGTCTTGCCAGCAGCTGCTCTACGTACACAAGAAACTCTTCTCTCTCGTTCCCACCGAGGTTTCACTGAGAGTCGCCTCTCATTAGATTTCAGACCAAGAATTGGTTGAATGTTAGCTAGGCTTGTCATTTCTCCAACATGCTGCTCTCTGTATTGTGCTGTTTTACGTTTTCTACGTCGTCACATACTGTATTACATAGTTACATTTACATTCTAATTGTTGACTTGGTAGAATCTGGAGTTTCAAAGGGCTACTTATAAATAAACATGATCATGCCTGTAAAGACATAATTTTTAAATGTTTCATAGTGTCTAATGGGATGAGTAAACAGTATTTTTTAATGTTTATTTTTTGTGCTTGTATCCTAAACTATTTAAGCATAGTGATGTTGTGATTTGCACTGTAAGATATTTTTGATTCACAGCATGGTCATTGATCATCTGCTTGTCACTTTTTTATTAGATGCTAGACTGGTCTATAATGGCTTTTTACAGTCTGGCATCTTTCTCGCCGTGCAGATGTGTATCATGTCACTGCTTGCTAAAGAGGCTTCCTCGTATTCTAAACTCTTTAGCTTCTCCCTCCACCTAACATTAACAGAGTTGACAGCTTTGTTCACCCATACATTTTAATTTATAATTGTTGTAGTATAAAACCTTAAGGCATGCAAGTATGTGAGGAATGTCTTTGGTGTGACTCCAAACATCTGACTCTCACCGTACCAGGCCAAACACAGGACAACTGACTGTAAGCATATAATGTGAGATTAGGGCAAGTTTCAAACAAAGTTTATATTATATGTAAAATGGCTTGTGCAGAGCAGTTTTTTCTACTTAATCTCCATTATCAAATGTACAGTAAGCATATGGAGGAGACATGATAAACATAAAGAATGATTTTAATTGTTAAGGAATAGCTGTAGCTACTGTATATAACATTATTTCAATTTGAAGTTTTTTATGGATGCAATTTACAGACTAGTTTAATTATCTGCCAATTCTTGTCTTGATTAATCAATTAATTGTTTTGTCTAAATGTCACAAAATTAGTAAAAAGAAAATGTCCATTATAAATTCTTGGAGACCTAAAATTCCTTGTCATATCAGACAATCATGTGAAAACCTTATGATATTCCATTTACTTTCACAAATAACATAGAAAAGCATCAACACCTCACATTTTAAATCAGTAAATGGCCTTTGTTTGAAAAACAACTGAAACAATTACATCAATTTTAAAACTGTTTCTGATTAATTTCTATGGACTTATTGATTAAGTTCATGCTCTGATGAAATAGTACATGAGCTAGTTCTATGATGACAGAAACACACTTGAATCTGACAGTTGATGTGTACACTTTATAATATGCCCAGACGTGTGAGCATGTGGATTGTTAATGTGTGCATGACCTTTTCTTCCTACTCTGTCTTTTCCTGACTGCTCCCACCTTTCATTTTCTGATCAGCATCTCTCCCCAGTGATCACATGCATTATCACTTGATTACCTTAAAGCGCTGCTGTGGCCAACTATGAAAGAGCCCTTGTGATTTCATGGTTTGACAAAAAACCTGTCCATCAGGCCAAGTGGTTTGGGGGGAGGGTGGATCCTTGCATGATTCACCAACATTATGAATATCTGGCCAGGCCAGTTAATTAATTACAGTGCAAGTGAAAGACTCTTGAAATTGTCATTTTTCTCTTTTCAACAATATTTTTTAGTTGGTTAGACAGATTTTGATTAAAGTTCCACCACAATAATTGGATACCTGCTTCCATCAATTATAGGTATCGCCCCCACTCAAAAAATGTGCTATTTGAGCCATTTAACTACACTGAACAAAATTATAAATACACCCACTTTTGCATGGGTATTGCACAGGTGTGCCTTAGGCTGGCCACAATAAAAGGCCACTCGAAAATGCGCAGTTTCCCTGAATTAAGGGGTCCGAGGGGGTCCAGAAACCAGTCAGTATCTTGAGTGACCGCCATTTGCCTGACGCAGTGCAACACATCTCATTTGCATAGAGTTGGTCAGGTTGTTGATTGTGGACTGTGAAATGTTGCTCCACTACCCTTCAATGGCTGTGCAAAGTTTCAGTCAGGTCGAGACCCCAATGAAGACGACATGCATGCAGATGAGCTTCCCTAAGATGGTTCCTGACAGTTTGTACAGAAATTCTTTGGTTATGCAAACTGATTGTTGCAGCAGTTGTCCGGGTGCCTGGTCAGACGATCTTGGAGGTGAAGATGCTGGATGCTGATTCTGCTGATACCTTTGCTGCCTTCTTCACAGGCAAAGTGGAGGCTGCTAGCCTAACTAACTAGACAATTCTCTGAAACTTTCAAACTCAACCATTGTAGCAGTCCTACTACATCTTTTCCTCTGCCCCCCCAGGTCAGTGGTTCTTCACTCTCCTCGTTTACTCCTCTCACAGAGATCGAAGTATCAGAACTCTTGACCCGTAGCCATCCAACTACATGCCCACTGGACCTGATTCCTGCGAATCTTCTCCAAGCCATATCTCCTTCTTTGGTCCCGGCACTCACTCGTGTGATAAATACTTTTCTGGCTTCTGGAACCTTCCCGACCATTTTCAAAAGGGCTCGGGGTTACACCCTTGCTCAAAAAGCCCTCACTTGACCCAACTCAAGTTGAGAACTATCGACCAGTGTCTCTTCTTTTAATCCAAAACTATTGAACGGGCAGTATTCAAACAGGTCTCAGAATTCCTCTCACAGAATGACCTCCTAGACCCATACCAGTCTAGTTTTAAGAGTGGCCACTCTACTGAAACGGCTCTATAACAGAAACCCTAAGGCCAGCTAAAGCTGCAGCACAATCCTCTGTTCTTATCTTGCTTGACCTATCAGCTGCCTTTGACACAGTCAACCACAGGATCCTGCTATCCGCTCTCTCAGCAATGGGCATCTCGAGTAAAGCAGTCCTATGGTTCGAATCCTACCTCTCTGGGCATTCCTACAATGTTTTGTGGCAAGGACAACTATCCTCCTCCCACTGCCTCTCCACAGGGGTGCCCCAAGGCTCAGTGCTAGGGCCACTTCTCTTCTCAATTTACACCACCTCACTGGGGCCGATCATTCGCTCGCACAGCTTCTCTTACCACTGCTACGCAGACAATACACAACTCTACCTATCCTTCCCACCAGGCGATCCCACCATCTCGCCGCAGATCACAGACTGGATCTCAGACATATCTTCATGGATGAAGGCTTGCCACCTTCAGCTAAACCTCTCTAAGACTGAACTCTTGGTCATTCCAGTCAAGCAATCTATTCACCATAACATCAAACTACAAATTTACTCCTCAACCATCATGCCAACCAAGGTGGTGAAAAACTTGGGTGTCATGATTGATGACCAACTGTCCTTTACAGACCATGTTGCTGCTGTCTCTCGGTCATGCCGCTTTGCTCTATACAGCATAAGGAAAATCAGGCAGTATTACACTCGGTATGCCACCCAGCTTCTGGTACAGGCCATTGTTATCTCTCGCTTCGACTATTGCAATGCCCTCCTAGCAGGTCTTCCAGCTTGTGCGGTGAAACCCTTACATATGGTTAAGAACGCAGCAGCGCTTCTGGTTTTTGATCAGCCCAAAAGGACTCGTCACTCCATTACTCAGTGACCTCCACTGGCTTCCCGTGGCCTCCACAATCAAATTCAAGTCACTAATGCTTGCCTACTGAGTGACTACCGGGTCTGCACCCATCTGCCTAAACTCCATAATATAAACTTAGGTTCCTTCTCAGCCGCTATGCTCCTCCAACGTATGCCGCCTGGCTCTCCCTTCACACAAAGGAATCCCAGTCCCGGCTGTTCTCATCATTGACACCACAATGGTGAAACGAGCTACCACATGCCATCAGAGCAAGGGCGTCCCTCTCTTAACTTCAAGAAGCTCTTGAAAACTCATCTATTCCGAGAACACTTCCTCTTATAACACCTCTAACTCCTAACCTCTAACACGCACTTCCTATGCTCTTCTTCTTCTATCCCATACAATTGTCTTGTATTGATCGCACTGTTTTTGTTTTGATTGCACTTTTTGTTAACTCTTACTTCCTTCCCTAGGTATTTACCTATTGATGTGATATGTACTATGAACTCTTACTAGTATTTATTGCTGCTCTTATTAGTATGGATTGTCAGGTGTAAATCTGTATTTGATGCTCTGTTGATGCTTGTATGTTGTTCCTCAAATGTAAGTCGCTTTTGATAAAAGTGTCTGCCAAATGAGTAAATGTAATGTAAATGTAAATGGATGTGGAGGTCCTGGGCTGGTGTGGTTACACATGGTTTGTGGTTGTGAGGCCGGTTGTGAGGATGTAATGCCAAATTCTTTGAAACGCCTTTAGAGATGGCTTATGGTAGAGAAATGAACATTCACTTCACCGGCAACAGCTCTGCTGGACATTCCTGCAGTCAGCATGCCAATTGCATGCTCTCTTAAAACTTGCAGCATCTGTGGCATTGTGCTGTGTGATGAAACTGCACATTTTTAAGAGGCCTTTTATTGTGGCTAGCCTAAAGCACACCTGTGCAATACCCATGCTGTCTGATCAGTGTCTTGATATGCCACACCTGTGAGGTGGATGGATTATCTCCGCAAAGGGGAAGTGCTCATCAACACAGATTTTAAACAGATTTGTGAACAATATTTGAGTGATATAGGCATTTTGTGTACACAGAGAAAGTCTTAGATCTTAGAGTTCAATTCATGATGATTGTTCAGTGTATAAAACATGTCATGGGGACCATGACTGTCTGTACAAAATTTAATGGCAATCCATCTACTTCAGTATGGACCAAAGTGATGGGTCGGTGCACTGACATTTTCCATCTCTGGAGCCACATAGTGTGGCTATAAAAAGAGAACTGACATGGCTGTTGTTATTGGAAATGGAAATGGCAGTAGTACTAGGATTGTCTGCCTTGAAAAGGCAGTACTAATACCACTGCCATTTCCAAGCAGAATTATTATCTTTTCTCAGAATTGATGAAGACCTCCCTACTTCTGCTTTTATACCTTTACAGCTCATCCAAAATGCTGTTTTATTATTGGAATTCTGCCTCTTTAACTATGTCCTTATCGCAAAGAATGACAGCTTTCACCCTCAGATAGACCAAATGAATCTTAACTGTGTGTAATTTTCATTTAGGATCACTATGCTTCTAATTGATGGTCTAAAATGTTGGATATTATATCTTTAATTCTGTCTTAAGTTAAGATGAAATTCACATATATTTTTTGGGCCCTTTTTGCAATTTTTTATATTCTGTCATGTTTTATCTACTGAATATACTGCATTGTATTTTGTGTGTGTATGTATGGACCAGCAACTTTGATGTCAGCAAAATAATTTCTCTTTAGAGCTCATTAAAGTGAATCTTGATCTTGAGCAGTTTTGATATTTAGGTCAACTCTGAAGCCAGACTAACAACTCTCAAAATGAAAGTTATTATTCATGAATGTGATCAAAAGCTTTTTCATTATTTAAACCTGAAAATTTGAATGAAAGATTAAAAAATTGTGTCAGTTTTGTGATAATTAAGAGGTTTTTGAATGTGGTTGAACTAATACATTTTTGAAGTGGCCTAGCACAATTGTCAGAGTTATACATTGAAGGATAAACGTGGAGACTACTTGAGGAACTTCTTTATCTAACAACGAGAATGTCAAGATGTCATTCTAGCTTCACTGATGTGGAGATAACCTTTAACAGCACCAAGTAGCAGCTGCTTCTTTATGAGCAGTTATGTAATTGGAAAAAAAGCATTTTCTGCTTTATTGCTTTCTGCGTTGTTGAACACCCTTATGGATATGGAGGAACACAAATTCATTACAGTTTTCTTCAAAGAAAAAATATGAGTGGGATTTTGCGAACTGCCTCAGCAATGTTTTGTGTTTAGTCCTAATTAGCCAATCTTAGCATACTAGCATGCTAAATTAAGATGTTATGCTGATCACATAGACAGTATATTACTGGACAAAGCAACCCCACAGTTTTGAATGGAGAGCAGTGAAGCCAGTTTTGGACCAATAAAATACTACCACAGGCCTACTTCTTGTTGGCACCAGCGTCTACTGTGCATGATTGCACAGCATAAGTGTGGTTTAATGACGTAGTGCAACAGCAGAAACAACGTATTTCTGATGGCTGCATAGCTGCCCTATGCTGCACAAACAAAAAGTTACAGGCTCAGTGTGTTTGTCTCTGATCGTGACTGTTTAATCTGCCCACCTACGAGACTCACCTCCCAAACACCAACGCAGCATGGTTGATGGCATTTTTTTTTTTTATATTCACAGAGTTTATAATCCAAGCAGTATGATTACATCTCTCATGAGTGACGGGATGTCACAGGGTCTTGACATCATTTTGGGCGTACATGGAACTAAGGTCAGGACAACCATAGTTAGGACAACCTCCAAGAAAGTTCTTTTAGAACAATTAGATAGACCATACATTTTGCAGGTAATTTACAGAATTAGCAATGTGTCTTTGAGTGCTTTCATTTTTAATTAAACTATACTATAGACTGGTTTAGCATTCCTGAATCTTAACTGACAAATCTTTTAAAGGAATAGTTTGATTTTGGGAAATACGCTCATTCGCTTTTGCTGTCATGTCTTACCATTAAACAGTTTCCCTACAACTTGAGCTTTAGAGGTGCTGATAGGCAGCTTTTGCTACTTTTGGAAAGAGCCAGACAAGCGTTTTCCCCCTGCTTTATGCTAAACAGCTGTAGCTTTATATTTAACATACAAATATGAAATTGTTATTGATCTTCTCAGCAAGAAGTAAAATGTGTAGTGATTGCTTTAAGTTTCTGACTTTATTTTCTGTATTATCTGATGATCAAATCATTTATGCCTCCAAACATCAACACTTCTTTTCGGATTATACTCAAGTTCACAATCCAACCCAATGGAGAGATGATGAGTTTGTTGTTGCATCATGCAGCTTTCCATACAGGGCTGAGGGGAAAACCTTGTCTAATCAGAGGCTCATCTATTGCCTGTGATTGCATATTACATGCCTAGGGACCCTTCCTCAGATGTTTGTGTTGTGGCAGACGTGTTCACGTGAACATTTTGCTGAAGCTTTGCGGTTAATAATAAGGTTGGTTAAATAAAGGTGAGGATGCTGCTTTTCTCTCTTCATCATTGTAAATTTGGCTTTTGTACTATTAGTGGGACAAAACAAGCGTGAGTAAAATGATGATATATGCTGATGAGCTGATGCTTGTACTTCTGTAAAGCAGGACGAGAGGCGGTGGTGGAGGAAGTACTCTCACATCCCTTTCCATGGTGTAAAAATACCTGCACTCTTTACTTAAAGGATAAGGCTGGCAATAGTCTATATTGTTTATCAACAAATTTGATTACATTTTTTTCCAATTGCTAACACACAACTTTGCAAACTAGTCTGGTTTTATCAAAATACTTAACACAATTCACAAAACCAAACACCCAAACTCCAAAATACCTCATATATCCTGCAAAATGAAGCACTGCAACCGAAACTACACATAGCATTATCAAAATCAAACTTTTCCATGAAATGGCACACACTTCATTCAAATTACCAGATTTTTGCCTAACCAACTACACACTGTTGGGCATAATGAAAAGCACCCCCATCTTTAGTAGGCTTTGCCATAATACTAAAATATGTATCAGATTGTTCATATGCACAGAAATATTTGCAGATACAGAGACATGCTGTTGAAATTTTATTTTATTTTCACTACAGTGAAATATATGCACAGCAGAAAGATTTAAATGGGACTGAACAAAAATATGAAAATTTCAGAAAAAATATATTAAAGTAAAAAAAGAAAAAAACGCAAGAAAAATAATTAGGCAGCATCTTCCCTCACAGCCAGGTCTGGCCACAAAGCCTCGTCAACATCACAGGAAATATCTTCCCTTGCCAGACATCCAGGGAAGAAGCGCCTTGAGTGCCTTATCCATCCCTGAATTGCATCCATATCAATCTCATCACATGCCTGTTCCATGGCCTGCACAAGAGGCATGCGCACATAGGGCTGCCGGTCATATACCTTCCACCGCCATGCCAAAAAGAACTCTTTTATGGGGTTCAGAAATGGTGAGTATGGTGGGAGGTATTGCACGAGAAATGTTGGGAGGTCAGCAAACCGGTTTTGGACTGGGGCTGCACGATGAAAGCTCACGTTGTCCCA
>JAPMOB010249852.1:0-57070 GCA_029875015.1 Lepomis gibbosus
CGGTTGACAATGGATGGATGGATGGATTATAATAAAATAAGATAAAAAAACATTTGATATAATTCGATATTGATAATTATCACAATAAATGTCAAGTCATTATTTCTTTCAAGTTTAAAGGCTAATTTTTGCTCCTGACTGAAAATTTAATAAACCAGATGGTTAATTATGTACTTAACCTTTTCTTTATGGTCAGAATGTGACAAATACTTGATGCCAAACAGTGAATCACTTAACAATTCTGAGGGAGAGCATTAAAAACTATTATGATAAAAAAAAAAAAAACGAATCTGATTAGTAAATATTTTTTCAGTCCCTTTTCCACAACAAAATAAATATTTTAACAGCTGACCACGTAAGTGTTTTCTGACATTCTAGCTTTAGGTATTTCTCACATATACTTGTCCTTGTCAGGGAGACAACAACAGACTGATTAGTTAGAGACAGTAGCTCAGGCGTCAGGCTAGCAGATATCAGTGTTGAATGTTTACAAGAACTCACTGGCTCAACAGATTAGAGTACAACTCATGAATAGTAATAGATTACAATATTATGAAGCATTGGAGTCTAAACATCAGATAGATTAGTTGTTCTAGGTGAAAAATGATCTAACAAAGAACCTACTGTTGACTTTGTACTTTCCGCTCAACTAAAGGATAATTTGAAGTTTTTCCACACTCTAGGCAATAATATTTTATACCTTAAAAAAACAAGTAAACACATTAAAATCTGAAATTATTTAACAAATAAATAAATGAAAAAGATATTCTGATACCTGCCGCAATACTGCAAATGAGAAAGTTTCAGTTAGTCCTATGTCATATTCTTTCTATGTCCATAGCAGACTGGTTTCAGTGTTTCCCACAGAATGACAGTGTAACATGCAGTCGATATTGACTACCAGCTATATACAGCGCTAGTGTCGAAAAAACAAGTGTTTTCTAACATTAACTTAGCTCTCCTTATTAGCTAGGCTTCTTACATTCTCCGACATTGACAGCGTTGTGTTGGACAGATTTGTGCAGCTGTGTTCGTGAGGGAGAAGGAGAGAAAGAGGGACAGATTCTAATGGTCAAACAGGCCACTAGTGTAATATCTATACATCTCCAAACTATTTAAATGTGGTTTAAACCACATCACTACATTACTTATTTCTGACACATTCTTGGAGGTACATCGTCTTTGTGGATATATATATAAATATAAATATAATACAGACAGTATACAGAGATGTGTCATCTTAAGTACCTGTCGCTGGCTTGGTAAGCCTTTGGCTGCTCAGGTGGTGGCTTTGTCTCTGGCTTGCCCTTGAAGTAATTGACAAGGCCGCCCCACACACTCTTTATACCGTTTATGTGCCTCTGGCTGGTCTTCAGGTCCTGATCCATGTTGTCCAACATCTTGTCTGTCCTCTTCAGAACCTCGCCCTGTCGCATCAGCTCCTACAAAGACAGAAAAGAAGAGATGGATAGATAGACAGAGAGAGAGAGAGAGAGAGAGAGAGAGAGAGAGAGAAAGAAACCTATCAAAACAAGAAACACAATGACCCTAAAAACCAAGAATTATTCCATAAATACCACATGGCTCTAAATACACTGATGACAAATTAGTCAAAACCTAAAAGACCAAAGATGTTTTTGGAACTTGTAGGAAACTAACATTAGAGATAGTATTGGAATACAGAATGGGATTGTTCGGAAACTCTGTTTCTCAAATGTAGTGGTATTGATTGGTATATGTAGTGGTAATGTAATGTTATCAGGACAAAAATGTTGAAACACAGTAACAGTAAACTTAAAATGGCTGTACTAAAATTATTAAATTTGGTTTTAAAAAGTGGCATATATCCTGCAATTGGAAAAAGAGACTGATTACTTATTAAAATAGAGACAATCTAAATCCCTATAATTATAGGGGTGTAAATTCTATTTGGGGAAACTATTTTGTAGTATAAGAAATTAATATTTCATTCTCATATCTGATTTAAAGCAATATGCTAACATAAAATAACAGACCACATATTTATTTTCCTTAATCTAATCCAAAAACATGTACACCTGAAAAATGTTGTCACTGGAAGGGTATTGGAGGCAAAAGGATTTTAATGGAATAAATGTAAATGCCAAGATAATTTGTGTGCTGTAAAAACTGGACAAAAAAGACATGATTTTTCAAACAATATCAAGGGGTTCATCAGTGTTGAAATATATTTCCAACACTTTATAACATGTAGTTTCGGTCTTTTTTATGCTGATGACCTATCACGGCGATCACAAACACAACAAGGAATGCAAGACCGTCTGAACATTCTCCATGATTACTGTGAAAATTGGGCAATCAGATAAAACTAAAATTATAATATTTAAACAAAAAGAGATCAAATATTTAAACAAAAAGAGATCATAATTGTTGAAAATTTTGGGAGAGACAACATTGAGCCATACAACCGACTATCACTGCTTCAGGACATTTTGTCAAGTGCATTGGAAGATAAAGCTTGTAGAGCTTATTATAGTACAAATAAATTCCTATTCAAATTCAAATTGAGTTCAGCAAAAACATACTGAAGGTCCAGAGAAAATCTCCAAACCACAGGCACAGAGCAGAGCTGGGCCAATTTTTAGAGGGTACTTAAAATACCAAAAGCTAACTGAGCCCAGAAAAAAAAACCTGGAATGGAACATATTCATATGTCAAAGTGATGCTATGAAAATAACTTCCAACTCACAAATACAATGAAGATAATAAAATAAAATAAAGAATATTAAAATGCTAGAATTTACTGAACAGAGAATTTCAATTAGCCCAATATTTAACCAACTTAAAACATCCCATAAAAAGACTAACCCTAACTACATATAGACTTAGTGACCATAAACTCGCTATTGAAAGAGATAAGAGAGGATTGCCTGAAAGAAAAAAGAGAATTTGTAGCCATTGTGGAACAGGACAAGCTGAAACAAAAATTAATTTTCTCAGAAGCTGTCAAAAATATAAGGCCATTGGAGAAGATTTCTTCCTCCAGAAAATCCAAGACTTTCTAACCCTTCTAAAAGACAGAACAATTCAAATACCTCTGGGAGAAGAAAACTCTACATTAGAAACAAGCGACTTGTAAGATACTTTTTTCTTTAATTTAATTTTATTATTTACTATTTATATTATATTGTTTATATGTGATTTTCCTTTGTCAAAATGTTTGATGCATAACGTCATGCTAATAAAGAAAAAAATTAAACAGAGAGATAGAGAGAAACTACAAAAATGTTGTTGTTGATTGTCACACTCTCAGAAACAAAGAAATTATTTGTGTGCCAGGGTAACACTGATTAGTTTGACATACCTCTGCAGTTTCCACACCCATCTTCTCTGACTGATAGATGAGGCCAAGGGAACGGTGACTGCTGTCCACAGCAGACTGAGCTGTGCGCATCACTTCCTGCTGGAGGTACCTCTGCCTCCTCTCTGCATCACTCATCCCACTGTCACAGGGATCATCATCAAACCCCCGACTTTTAGGCTTAAAATCTTCCTCATCGTCATCATCTGCAAACGGGTTGTGGGATTTAGGATAGGCCATCTGTGGAGCAGACAGACGGACTTTTCTTTACAGGTGGACAGTGGAGATTTTGAAATGGGAACAAAATCTTATTGGAATAAAATGAATATATTATTTTAAAGGGCTAACAGAAGACTGCAGTTTGATAATCGATAACTTTACTGATTTATTGGTCAAACATTCCAAAAACAACCTTTCAAACGTCAAAAGTTGCTTTTAGTTATTTTATGTGATTACAAATGAAAAAGTATGCTGTCGCTGGGTCGCTGCTGTGAGTAGGTGACACATTTTACCATACTAACTAATCTATAAAGTTTTGGGATTTGGAAGCTTTTTGCATTTCACTGTCTATCTGGTTAACTCAGTTCACAGAAAAATAATATAGTTGCTAATTCTATAAGTAATGCTTAGCTGTATCTCTAGAATAAACAATTTTAAATATTTATGAGTAACGTTAGTATCCCGTTAGTACTTTGCGAGAAATTAATGCAAGTTTTGTCACTACAGCTAACGCTAGCTGCGTTACAAAGTCCACACAATAAAACGAGTTCTGAGTATTGGAGAAAGTCTGTCAAAATGTTTCACACTAAGAATCTGCTGAAAAATCTTCTGCATTGTATTAACGGAATGTAATTAGCCAAGATTACTGCTTCAATAGCTATGGTTTCAAGTGTTAAAGCTAGCTAAAGGGTGTTGGCTAGCTAGTCAAACTCAATCTAATTACGTGGATTAACAGCTATATGACCAAATAACCACATCCACAAGCCATGTGGCAACACTGGCGTTTCCTTCTCGTATAATTTATGATATTTAACTTTAAATATCATGGGTACGATCAACTTAAAAGACAAACCTTTGACCGTGGACAGTGTAGAGTTGTTGCTCTATCAGCTGACTGTTAGCAACACAACACTTCCTATCACGTTTGGTGACGTTGGCGCGTGCTGTTCCAACGGCTCCTGTGCGCAACAAAAACGCGCACGGTGATGCTGAATTGAGTTGTTAAAGAAAAGCAAATAAATACCATACTAGACGACACAGTGTCTGGGTAAATCTTAGTTAAACCAGTAAGTTATTTATGTGGTTAAATACAAAGCCATGTAAATGTAAACAGTAAGCTGTCGTTGGGATTGTCCCTGCTGTGTTGCCGTACTGCGGGTTTGCCAGCTGCCGTTGTTTGGCTGTTTCCTCTCATTGCCGAGCTGGTTCCATGTAGATTAGAAGTAAACATGTCTGTTATGGGAGGTGGTACGAGAGGGTTTTATTTCAACACAGTCCTGTCGCTGGCACGCTCTTTAGCTACCCACCGCCCTGCACCGGTCGAAAAGGTGAGGAAGGAGAAAGCCGAGTGAGCTCCAAAAGACACATTTGTATTAATTAGCCAACGTTAAGCAACAGGGTTGTACAGGGTGTAGCTCCGCTTCCGCACAGACAGTGGCTTTATTTTGACCACTGACCTGACAGCCAAGCTAACATTTGACATGTGCGCGCCTGTTACTTTAGTTATGAATCTGTGGAGCGGGGTCTTCCTTGCGGTGTTTCTCCTGTTATAGAAGAAGAGAGCAATGCAGAAGAAAGTGGCGTCGCTGCTTGTGTGGTGCCTTTTACGCTGTTACTGCATCATACAGGCAGAGTAGTCAGGCTTGATCAGCACTGCAGTCAAACAGGTTTACACACTGAAGAGCGAGGGTTCACAGCTTGCTCTGTTTATTTTAATAGATATGAACTTACTTGTTGCAAGGGAGACTAAGTCAAAATTAAACGAGTTTTGTTTGACCAATACAGGAAGATCAGTGAGTTTGGAGAGCTGCATTGGGCAGATCGATATTTAGAATTGGTGGAGTCTAATAAAATATACAGGAATATATCGAGGCAATCATCAATACATTGCCACTGAGTATAGGAATGTAGGAGCAAAAGATTATATTTGTATGGTACAGTTTCAGTATGTATGCTGAGGGAATTAGTTATAGTGAAGCAATGGTCTTGCACTGTATCAAATATAAATTTCTCTATCATGATACCATTATAATTGGCAGCAACATAATACATCATGGTTCCCACCTTGATACATACAGCATACAGTAAACTTTATTGATCCCCAATAGGGAACTAGACAGGTAAGGTAAGAACAGAATATAGACAAAAAGAAAAAAAACATACAAATAACAAATATAGAAAGATATTTGGTATGTAACCCTGGACCAATGTGCATAAATGTAATGCACATGCAAAAACAATAGTGCAGTTTCCTAATATTCCTGTTATTATTCTAGCAAAGTTTAAAAGTCAATATTCGAGCATGCAGTCACACTCAAACAGACTTTTTAATGCAAACCTAAACAATATAATTTTAAATCGTTATGTTTTCAAAGCTGTAACTACAGACAGACATCTCTTTGTGCTCCTTCAGGTCCAGAAACTACAATGTATGTGTCCAGTGGAAGTCCGTGGTGTGTTCACTCTAGATGTGCGTCGCAGAGATGCTGTTATTGCGCTGGCTGTGTTTCTGGTGGAATCTGGCTTACAGGTGGGTGGCAGTCAGTAAAAAGTTGGGCTGTTGAGTGTTTTTAACACAGTGGGTGCATTTCATAATCATGTTCTGACATAAGACCTTTGGGTTGTCTTGGCAGTTAATGGAAAATATGGTAGATTTAAGATCCAAACTTTATATAAGTGTACATTAAATAGAGATTCAGTAGCATGATACATTTAGAAATAATAATTGTATTATAGTACTATTATTCTGCATTTGCCACCAGCATCTCACAGGACTCCACATATATCACCATGATGAGCTTATTTTCATAATCTGATTAAGTTGGCGATTAGACATGCAGCGGGCCATGTAAGCCTCTAACCTCATCACACTGAGACACAAAGTGGAAAGCTTCCCAGCCATCTGATTATGCAGAGATGGTAGCTTCACTTTTTAGTGTTTAGGTAATGTTTGATATATGATTCTTTGACCCAGATTTGACTCTGTGTCAGAATTAACAATACCTTTAAAAAACATATTTTATCTATCCATGCTTGTTGGAGGAATAAACGTGCCGCTCTGTGCCAACAAGTGCAGTTGTTTGTGGTGTGTAATGATTTGCTTTGCTCTGGAAGCACAAAGACATGCTTGTTTCCTACTTGCTGAGCCTATTGAGAGGGCTACCACGGGTCCAATGGATCGAAGAGAGCTTGGGAAAGAAAGGAAAGGGTAAGAACAATCCTCTTACAGTGGCACATTTTGTTTTGCAATGACCTCTGTTTACCAGCTCCAAAAGTGCAGTAATATCTGAAGTAATTCTTATTTATTGTTCAATGCTATCGCAAGACATATTGAGATAGTATTGCTATCCATCCATACAGTGTCATGAGACACCAACTTGCACTTGTCAAGAGAAAATTGTGTTGGCCAGACATAATATCGGAACAACATGCTGTGAACTACATTTTGTCCGTTCCACTAGTTAATCTTCTGTTGTACAGCATTTTAGGTTTGATAACCTTTTCAAATTTTTGATATAACCTGCCTGACATTGTTTTTCATGCTGCACACATATGTGGCATTTAACTGTATTTGTGTTTTTGTCATTTTCTGCTCTTCAGAATTTCTCCCGGTTGCAGAAAACTTCAGCTTCTGTCTAGTGACTCTTTTGGCAGATGTGGCTCAGAGGGACCCAGACTCCCGACAAGAGGTCATTTAAAAGTGGTGATAAAATATTTTTCTTACATTAGGGTGCACTGCAGTTGAGTGCTAAGTTAGTCTTTCTACTTTTCCCTCCAGATCTTGAACAGTATAATGGAGGTCATGCAGGTATTCCAGGACATGTGCCAAACACCGGATAATCATGATAAAGGTATACACACACACACAGAGGCAACAAAGTGCCAAATACCAGTCCTTCAAAAACCCTCATAATGCTCTTTTGGCTCTAGTCTACCTGTGCAGGTATATTGTCCCCAGCCTGTTCGGCATGACTCGAGCATTTGGCCGCTACAGCAATACGGATGAAGCCCTGTTGTCAAAGTTGTTCCCCAAAGATTCGCCCCAGGCCCGCTGCGTCACAGAGGAAACGGAGGGAGTGCGGCGCAGGTCCTTCAATGACTTTCGTTCTATCCTGCCATCCTCACTGCTTACAGTGTGCCAAAGTGACTCTCTGCGCAGATACACCGGGACCAACCTGGATTCCTCTGCACAGGTGTGTGTATGTTGTCATAGTGCTGGTTAGATTCAAGACCTAGAATATTCTTCCATGTTTTGACATGATTTAACATTTACATTTAGCTGACCCCTTCATCCCTTTCAACGACTTACAATTACTATAAATGTCAGAGGTCACGCGCCTCTGGAGCAACTAGGGGTTAAATGTCTTGCTCAGGGTGTCTCTCAGTGGATTCGAACCCAGGTCTCTCACACCAAAGGCACGTGTCTAATCCACTGCGTCATCACCACCCCCTTTGTGCTTTAATTTGACTAAAAAGTAAATGAGCAAGAGAGTCTTTTTTTTTTGAGACTTTGTTATGTTTTGGTTCTCTAATGTGCTCTCTCATAGGTCTGTACAGATCCAGGAGGCCACTCACCCTGCTCTCCTACAGCCCCTAGCCCGCATTACTTTGAAGGTAAAACTCAAGAAACACAAGCTGCTTTGATTAAATTTGTGTTTGCCTATATGAATCTGAATTCTGTCCACTCATCCTGTCTTATCATTACCAGCTGAAAAGATGATTAGTTATGGCAGTTTTCTTATCAAAAGCAGTCTGTGGTACTAAGGCCTGTGTGTGCCTTATGACAGTTAAAATCCTTTGTATATCTAAACAAACATTATAGCCAACTCCATATAAACTCATATCTACCTCTTTATATTGGTCCTACATCTCACTCCAGATTGTCGAATAAATTATTATACCTAGTTTAATTACTGTAGAGTAATCTTACTGAGAAACTACTATCCCGTGTCCCATGCCAGTAGTGTTTTTGCTGATTATCCGTCAATCAGTTTTCCTGCTGCTCATATTGGTTTGGACTCTGTAGTCATGCTGTTAAAGGGTTAGCAGAGCAGTCAGATTGTTGGTAGTGGCCAAATCTATATCTGATTGAGATATTTCCACTTCAGCTTCATTTGACTTTGAATTTCAGCTTGTGTTCAGAATCAAAGACTTTTTTTTTTTTTTTTACTTGTGTCACGATTTTGCACTGATGATCAACTGTCATGTAAGAAGAAATCCATTAAAGAGACGGATTACCACTGACAGTAATCTCAGTAGATTTAAGATTAGTGCAGCAGCAAGTCATTGTCCATAGTTTATGTCATTTAAGCCTACCAATAGCACCCTGAGTTTGTCACATGTCTTTTGTATCTCTGGTCTCCTTCATTTCAGGTGCCTACCCGCCAGACAGCAGCTCAGTAGATCCTGAATACTATTTCTCTACAGTCAGCTCCAGTTTCTCAATGTCTCCTCTCTTCTTGGGAGCTGGAGAGAACGAGGTGGAGGTGCCTGTTGACCTGCTTCGACAGCTCCTTAGCATGGTACAGTGGCCCACTACCTGCTTACCAAGACACAGCCTCTGTTGTCTACCATCCTGTATGCGTCTTTACCAGTGATTGTGTGTATTATTAATTTACAGGTGAAGAAGTTTGTTTCTGAGTCTTTTTTGGAAACTCTGAATGCCACTATGACAGAAGTTACAGAGGTACACTTTCTATACAAAAAAATGTGAATGGTAAATTGAAGTTAAAATTCTGCCATTATCAGTTAAACAATCTTCTCTGTCATTGTCTCTTCTGTTTGTTGTTAAGTCTAATCCTGGAATCAACCTCTGTTACAAAACGTTCAGTGACCCGCTCTATGTGTGTGTGTTCAAAATGCTGCGGGACACACTATACTACATGAAAGGTAAAGCATCATAAATAGCTTATTTATTATGCATTAAAGCCTGCATTAAATTGCTACTGTTGTATGTTCTAGTCCATTAAAGAGAGTGCTTGACAAATGTTCATACTCTCTCCATCTTTCTCAGCCCTGCAGCCAGCATTTGTACGGGAAGTGCACGACTTTGTACTGGAACAGTTTAGCAGCAGTCAATCAGAGTTGCAGCGGATACTTCATGACACAAGCGGGCTGCTGGGTGAACAGAGCCCCCTCAAGCTCCGTTGCCAAGCCAATGCTGCCTGCGTGGATCTCATGGTGTGGGCTGTCAAAGATGAGCAAGGTAATCAATTGTTGCAGAGCGTGAGCAGAGCATTGTGTTCAGATGTCATAATCAGAGGGATACTGGATGTGTTTTTATTTATTCTGGCTGAATCACTTTTCCTTTCTGGTGTGTTTTTTTTCAGGAGCTGAGAATTTGTGTACCAAACTGTCAGAGAAGCTGCAGTCGAAAACCTCTAGTAAAGTCATCATTGCTCACATGCCCCTGCTCATCTGTTGCCTACAGGTATAATGCTACTAGGTAGAAAGAGCACTAAGATATTTGCTCAGCTAGAAATGAAATATATCAAAATGCACTAGATCATGGGATTTTGTCTAGAAACTTATTACACTAACAGTGAGCATCAGGTATCCTGGTGTTTCAGGTTAGTAAGGTACATGCTTGTTTGGTTTTGAAGCTGACCCGGACCTGTTTTTAATGTCATGAAGTTTTATTATTGATTGGGTATTAATTTTTTATTTTCTCTGAGTTCTGATTCTTTTCTTATCTGATTTCCCTTTCTGTTTCAGGGCCTGGGGCGTCTGTGTGAGAGGTTTCCAGTAGTTGCTCACTCTGCCACAACCTCTCTCAGGGATTTCCTGGTGGTTCCTTCCCCAGTTCTTATAAAACTTTACAAGTATCACAGCCAGTATAACACAGGTGTATATGCCTATTTATATATTTTATTTGTAAGGATTAATGTACATTATTTAACATAAATGTTACCATTTGATGTATTGTACCATAGTTAGCTTAAAGCTATTTTTCCTCTGTGGTCCCTCAGTAGTCACAATTAAAACAATACACATTGTCAGAACACCAGTTAACTGGACAAACAAGACAAGACCCATAAAACAAGGTTCCACAAAGTACATGACACACACTAGTACATCTCATACAAACACACAGAAGCACATTGACAGCAAAGATATTTGTGTACAAAGTAAAACCAATAAAATGCAGAGTTAATAGTTACAGAATCTTTACTGTTAGCAGGCTTATCAATATATAATAAACAAATTATCTTACATCCACCACTGGATGAAGACTAAAAACGCCCTCATTTTACAGCATCATGATTTTGTTATGTAAAATACTTAAGCTCATAATAAAGATATTGTTCTTAAGGGTATTATGCAAATAAACATTGTTCTAATTTATTTTTTGATGGCAGTACCAGTTCCTATAAGTCAGATGAGGTAAACCTGATTAAAAGCAGAGGAGTTAGTCTGACACTGGCTATACTATGGCTCATATTTTGAAATGAAATATTTAACTAATCCAAATTGATATTTCACATTAACATAAAAACAAAATATAACATTTTCCTAAAACTTTGAATTTATCTATAAGACATCCAGGAGGAACTTACGTAACACAAATGATCAGATCCAAAACTAAATAGGACAAGAGTGCTGTGGCTGATGATACCGTGACAGCTATATGTCAGTAACAGTGTCACCGTCACATTCAGCTCACATCCACTATTGATCTCAACAGTGTGTTTATTGATGAGCAGCTTCAAAAACGGAAAATTGGAAATGCAATTCAAGTTACTGATTTTTCTGTGTTGTTCTTCACAGTGTAGTGCTTTTTCAGAGATAAGCTGCTAATTTAACATGCTCTGAATTTTAGATTTGGCACTACAATCAGCCATTTTCCTTTTCGTGCAGGATCATATAATGTTATAATTTATAATAGATTTACTATGGCTTGTTTTTTTGTATTGATGATTAACTTCGATTCTGTCTTTGCTGTTATCATTCTTTTTTAAGGCACAGGAGAAATTAGGATAAATGTGACCAATGAGCACTCTCAGTCCACCTTCAATGTACTGTCAAACAGGAAAGACCAGCCGTCGATGTACGAGCAGCTCAGAGACATTTCCATTGACAACATATGCAGGTCAGACAAAACAGGTGGCACAGCTGTGATTAGAAAATACCATTTATTCTTTTTTTGAACTTCTATTGTTAAGCTTTGTTTGTATTTCTTATTTATCAGATGTCTGAAAGCTGGTCTGACCATGGATAATGTGATAGTGGAGGCCTTTCTGGCCAGTCTTTCCAACCGTCTATACATTTCACAGGAGAATGACAAGTGAGCCACATTTCTGGTTGGAAAAGCAAGCTACAGATCGGCTTGTTTTCATCCTGAATGTTTTCAAGTCCTTGACAGTGATGATTAGCTACTCTAAAAATAAATCTTGTCTTTCTGCCAGGGATGCCCATCTGATCCCAGATCACACCATTCGAGCGCTGGGCCACATTGCAGTGGCTCTGAGAGACACTCCTAAAGTCATGGAGCACATCTTACAAATCCTCCAGCAAAAGTTCTGCCAGCCACCGTCACAGCTGGATGTACTCATCATAGACCAGCTTGGCTGCATGGTCATTACAGGAAATGTGAGTTGAAAGATAGAATGAAAAGACAATTTTAGAGCATCACGCCTCCATTATTTTATACATTTATTGCTGAAAAGAGATATAAGGAAAGTGCATAGCAACCAAGGGATCATTCATTCAAGTGTAAAGCATTGGTATAGTAGGAGAGGGTGTGCAGATTTATTTGATAATTGTGTTATATTCTATTTAAATTTGTATTACTGTTGCTTAAATAGAAGCAGTGTAACTTTTCTGACAGGCTGCAATAACTGGAAACCTGCTGGCTGCTGTTTACTTGCTCAGTACAGTGTGCATAAAGAATGGGTTCTAGCATTCTAGTCAACACCCTCATTGGTGTGTAATGGGGTGTTTTTAGACAGCAAGTGTACCCAGAATGGAATAGACTACAATTAACAAAGGAATGGAAAAGGACCTGACCTTATACAGTAGAAACAGATCACTTACAAAATGCTTTTCTCTGATGAGCAGACAATGCTTTTTTGCTCATCCTTAATAATGGGATTTTTGATTTTGAGAAAATTGTAAATAATACGTAAGAAAAAAATTAAGCAACAAATATGAAATAAAAGCATTTCATGTTCTATCTTGAGTTTAAATGATTAGTGCTAGTGCAGTCTTACTTCTGTCTGTCTGTCTGTTTTACTGTCTTACTGTCTGTCTGTCTGTCTGTCTTGTAGCAATACATCTATCAGGAGGTGTGGAACCTGTTCCAGCAGATCAGTGTGAAGGCCAGTTCAGTGGTCTACTCTGCTACCAAAGACTACAGAGATCAAGGCTACAGGTCAGCACTTGCTCTCACCCTGTTCACAGAATTACTAGTCTCACCAGGGGACTGTTGTTGTATACAGTAGAAGCAGGAAAATGTAGTTGGGAAAATAATTATAATTGTTGCTCTTTGCTCACTGCTTGTAAGTGGGCAGCAGTAGTAGACAATAACAGTAATGCACATACACCTGATTTGTTTTACAGTTGGTGTGTTCTGTGAGTGTGTATATATAAAAAATCTCTTGTTGGTCTTGTGTACTGTACATTTATTTGACTTGAACTGTTATCTCAATCTATGCTGTCGTTTCACCCCAAGACACTGCTCTCTGGCAGTGATAAATGCTCTAGCCAACATTGCAGCCAACCTGCAGGGGGAACAACTTGTGGACGAACTTATGGTGAACCTTTT
This sequence comes from Lepomis gibbosus, assembly GCA_029875015.1. Taxonomy (NCBI): domain Eukaryota; kingdom Metazoa; phylum Chordata; class Actinopteri; order Centrarchiformes; family Centrarchidae; genus Lepomis; species Lepomis gibbosus. The sequence continues at coordinate 13,323 of JAPMOB010249852.1, forward strand.
AGAACTGTTTGTCCAGCTGGGCCTGGAAGGAAAGAGAGCCAGCGAGAGGGCCTCAGACAAGGGACCAGCGCTGAAGGTGCGTGCTTCAATGTGTAAACATTTAAACACAGCAGGAAATTGATAACAGCACTGTTGGTAAGTTGGTAATGGCTCTTTATCTCCCGTAGGCATCAGGTAGTGCTGGAAATCTTGGAGTCCTGATTCCAGTGATTGCTGTGGTGAGTATGTGATATCTGCACAAACAGCTGCCCAGCTGGAGACAGTTCCCATTTATTTAAGATGATAATTTGTGTCAGAATACCCTAATAGAGCACATTTAAATGATCAACACAAGTATTTGATTGTGTCAGATGAGTCCAAGTGGTTAGTTAGCATTTAACTCTATAAACAAATATTTACCGTTAGCTGCAGTACAAACATGTGTGTCACCAGTTCACTGCTGGTTTTAAGCTTTTTTCACAGAAATTCTCGTCAAGTGTCGTTATATAATATTTTATTATTCCCTTTCTTGCCATATCAGTGTTTGAATAGTCTTTCTGCAATTATTACAGTACAACATTAGGGTAATGGCAGTTATATAATGTCAGGTTTAAGATAAAACATTAACAGAAAGATAACAAGCCTTCATTGAGTCACTCCAACTGACTCACAGCACTTTGAGAAACATGCAGGTAAATTTTCAGTAAGAGACTACATACAAATAAAGACTCATTACTTGATGTTACATTTACATATTGTACTAATAAATGTAACTACCTATTAAAACAACAACACTCCAGTTATTAAAATCAGGAATGTTTTAGCTGGAGGTTGAAACCAACATGGAATTTGTAGGGAAGGGCTTTGCGGTCAAGTTTAGCTCTGTGAAGGATTGACCACCCGGCCCATGAAAACAAGGCAGTCTGTGCGGTGCTCGTAGATTAGAAAGAGGAAGGGCTGGTCCACAGTGAAGCGGATCTGAGAGGAGAGGGGCATGAAGCCCACTTGGGTCAGAGCAGCGGCCTCTGTCCCCTCTTCATTCACAGTGATGGTTCCCTGGTGCTTCAGCTGGGGAGGGAGATCAGAGGGGGCTTCCATTATTTTGAAATAGTTTGTAGGGATTATTAATTGCAGTAGATAAGATGTCCAGGTGACTAAATGACCAACAAACCATTATTTCATTTTGATGTTCTATTATTAGCATTTAAAAAAAATCATGACTGATTTAGTCCTACTCACCCAGTTCATAGCAACCTTTTCAGAAGTCATTCCAGAGAAATCTCCAGTCTCCTGGAACAAGTCAGTGAGGCCCATCTCCTTCAAATTTTCAATCAAGTCATAGTTCTGTTCCAATTTAAACCGAGGTAACACCACCTCCCGAGTCCTGAAGGGACGCATAGAAAAGTTTCCTCTTGGTATAGCTTTTAAATCTCCATTAGGTCTAAATCTTTTCACCATTTTAATCCATTAACTATAAAGGAGTTGCCATTGGAAAAAGTTTCTTGCTATTTATTAGTTTGTTAGGAGAATGCTTCTGACCTGTTTGTCATGTTTTTAAGCCACTTGTTGACAACAGTAGGAGAGATCTCCTGCTCCAAGGTCCTCATGCCAGTGATCTTTCTAGGCAAGGCAATGAGCATACTGATCTGTCCTGTGTATGGGAGCTGAAAATAAAAAAAGCTTATATTATTATTATGCACCTCAGTTGACTTGTTTATGGATCAATTGAAAGAACGTGCCACTCTGCAGAAGCCAAGTTACATTTTCAAACGAGTGTGAAGCCCCCCACCTGTAGGATGTCACACTCCAGTTCGTGGTCAGCAGCAGCCAGGTAGTTCCCCTTGTTGGTCATCATTGGCACACGTACATTTGTCTTTTCATTAACTCGGAAGTTGCGATAGTGAGTCATTTCTTTGGGGAATTTTTGTTCCCATGTACCTTTTTTTTATTCAAACAAATAATTAAACAAAGCTGCTGTAATTGTACTTTCCCAAATTCAGCAACATTGAAATCATACGCATCAATTGAAAGTAGATGGGGGCATGTGTGTCTCTACTTTCACTCACCTTTGAAGTACAGGTAGTTGAGCAGCATCAGCGCCATATTTGGGTCCACACTCTTGAGCGGTTCCTTGATCAGTCCTTTGGTTAGTTTTAGGATGCGACGGTTGGCTTTTTCCAGAAAGGCAGGATCCCTGAAGTCCACCGACTGCGGCTCCGCAAAATAATAAGCCTTTGTCTCTGCACGGAAAGCTTCTTTCACTGAGACATCCTTCTTTACGTAGACATCGTTTACAGAGCGCAACGTGTAACCAAAGTTCCTCCTGAAGAGCCTGTGCGTCAGCTTCCTGAAGAGCTTGTGCACTGTCGTGTTGTCATAGTGATGGCTAGCATTAACAAACTCTGCGAATCTTAAAGCTTTGTAGATCTGGTCATGGGTTCCAGGTCCGGCCCCTAAAGACATCATCCCCATAGCGATGGAGATCCCAGCAGGTGCCAGCAGGATGTTGTCACTCTGGTTGACATCGTTGCGAATACTTCGATAAAGGTTAAAACCGAAATGGGCATTAACTGTGTTGAGCCGTTGAAGGCGGGACCGACCGTGGAAGAGCCGTAAGAGTTTGGCACGGCGAATCTTTGGATCGGAGGGTTCGGCAAAGATGTCAATGTCTGGGGCAGGTGTGGCAATCTCATCTATCTTATCCCCTTCACTGAAAAATATCAAACTCATCATCTAGCCATTGAAAAGTAAAATCACTGTTTGCATTATACAGTAACAGTTTTGTTAATTACTGATATTAACATTTTATAGACACACTGTTATTTACACACTTTATTTACACTTTTGCATATAGATATTCCCAGCAATGAATTGGGAAAATCAAGATTTCGAAACTGAGTTGGCAAGGCAAGGCAAGGCAAGTTTATTTGTATAGCACATTTCAACAACAAGGCAATTCAAAGTGCTTTATATAAAACATAAAAGCAACAGGGAAATATTAAAAAAGTTTAAAAGCAACATAGGGAAATTGAAAAAAATACACATTAGAATATAATAAAAGTTACAGTGCAGTGTGCAATCAGGGTTAAAAGACCTAAATGGAAAATAAAAACAGGCCGAGGGGTTGAGCAAATAATTGAGTTACAATTATTTTGAAAAGAGAATATACAGAGAAGTAAACTTAATCCTCTCTCTCTAGCTAGGCTGTACTCGGGTCCATAGCAATCTTTGGGTCCGCTGAAACTCCAAAAACCCTCGGACACTACAGAGAAACTAGGACGTCTGTCCGCAGGCCCCTTTGATTCAGTTATACTCTGGACCCACTTGCGCGTTTACAGGTGGACAGAGGTTCCTGCAAATCACTCAAATCACTCTCTTTATCTTTTCACTCAATTACCTACTCATTTCTCACCGTGTAAATGTCGGTACCAGTTAATGTGTCTGTTACCTATGTCATCTATGTCCTATCATATACAAGTCCTTTCTTTCACCCAATTTCATTTCTCAACTTTTTGTTTTGATATACTCCACTACAACAGTTAATACTCACGTGTAGTCGTCACTGCCTGTAGCCAGTATCGTATCGAAATCAATGTAATCTTCATCCTCAAAGCCATCAAAAACGAGGTCATTGGTGACAGTGTTTTCTTTGTGGAACGCCAAAGGGATGGTCTCTACATCCACCGCCCCCCCTTCAAAGCCTCTGGGGTCCGGCTGAGGTTCAGTAAAGTGAGAGCTGAGGTCTTTGATACCAGCCAGAGATGGACTGATCAGCAGGCAGGCCAAAGAGATGACTGTGATGACCCACATCCTAAAGGCTGAAGCAGAGGGAATGGGCATATAATATGATTGACATTTAGTAGATTTGATTGAATATAGGCATGAAATCGTGTGTTCATTGGCTAAAGAAAAATTTAAAATTTAAAATTCCCTTAATAGCAGTGTCCAACAGTGTGTAACATGTCTTACCTTTACTGATTGCTGGCGGGAAGTGCTGTGTTGCGTGTGTTTGTAGGACTAGGAGCAAAGAATTGAATACAAAACTGAACTTTGATGTGGGCTCCTCCTGAACAAATAGACCAGATCAAACAGAACAAAAAGTGCTGTGACTGACTAAAGTCTTTAACTCTTCACAATTCAGCTTATCTGTTAATAACATTTAATATTATTAAACTATTAAGGGGCTAGTAGTATTGTAAGAAATAGTTGCTGTTTATTGTTTGTTTATATTTGTATGTCTTTATTTTATCCAGTGTGCAGCATATCCAGAAATATTTTATCTATTCGTATTTGAAGGAGTTTCTATTTACCATTCCTTTCCATCACAACAAAATGTGATCATTCTTGTAATGCATCATTAATTCCTTTTCCTCTGGCCATTCTTCAAACTCACAGTTGACCAGGCGACTCCCACCAATCAAAGAGGCTAAGCCTCGTCTCCAGAAGCTGTTCAGGGACTTCTGGTTGTACTCTGTGGTCATGGGTTTTGCTGTGGAAGGATCAGGTGAGCAAGGGATGAACTGATTTCAGTATGCTACATGTTTAGTAGAAAGTAGGGATGTCCCGATCAGGTTTTTTTGCCCTCGAGTCCGAGTCATTTGATTTTGAGTATCTACCGATACTGAGTTCCGATCTGATACTTCTTTAATACTTAAAAAAACAGATCCAGGATGCTCCTTATTTTTTATTTAATTCACCTTATTTTAACATTCAACAACTCTGTTAACAAACAGAGCACTTCTGTGAGGTAGCTTGAACAACCAAGTAATGAAGGGATCTGATATTTAAAGGTGCACATTTTGGTAGTCATTAGCTTTGCCGCATCACAAACTTTCTTCCCTGTTCATTTGTAGGTCCTATTTTCTCAGAGTTGTTTGTCCAGGCTATGGCAAGAGAAGTTACAATAAGTTGATGTGATAAAATTATTTTACACCAAATAGGGAAATAGAAATGTTTTGTCTGTGTGAGAAAAGGATTCATTAAATAAGATGAAAATGAATTTAGATTTTTTCTATCAACACTGGTGTGCTCACAGGTCAAAATAATTAAGTCAAATTACAGATACGAGCATACCAACATCAGTGTCCGTCATTACTGTCCAGTGCTCCCTCATTTCTGGATATATATTTTTTCTTTTCAGGGCTTTGGCCAGAAGAGTGGTATGAAGGTGTGTGTGAGATTGCCACCAAGTCTCCTCTTCTCACCTTTCCCAGTGGAGAACCCCTTCGCTCCGAACTGCAATACAACTCTGCCCTGAAAAATGACACAGTCACGCCGGTATAGTGTTCAAAATCTAGTAAGGTGATGAAAATACTGAAAAAGGTCCAGGACTAAGAAATTATTCATTTCTGTTTTTCAGGCAGAGTTGAGCGAGCTGCGGGCAACCATCAGCAATCTCCTCGACCCACCTCCTGATGTATCTGCCCTCATTAACAAGCTAGACTTTGCCATGTCCACGTACCTGCTCTCAGTCTACAGACTAGAATACATGAGGTCAGCTCCTTTACACTTTAAATTGTTAATTATTTGTATATTATGAGGTCAGATTATGAAACTATAATTTCTGTCTTTCCTCCTGCACTCTTTCAGGATGCTGAGATCGAACGATCCCGACAGGTTCCAGGTCATGTTTCGATACTTTGAAGACAAAGCCATCCAGAAAGACAAGTCTGGTGAGGGTTTTACACCTCTTCACCTCTGGCAATTCTTTTCCCCATGCTGTATAATTCATTTTCTAAGATTCCCATTTTTATCTTCACAGGCATGATGCTGTGTATTATTTGTGTTGGCGATAAGGTGTTTGATGTCTTCCTCCAGATGATGGCTGACAAGGTTAGGTAGCATGGTTTCTTCTAAATTTTGGGATGATAGCAATTTAACAATTTCAAAAGGCTTAGACGTTTTGTTAACTGTATGTCTTATTCTTCAGTATCAATAAATACCAAAGTACATTTCTCATGTTTTTAGCCCAAGACCAAAGAGCACGAGGAGGAATTGGAGCGTCATGCCCAATTCTTATTGGTCAACTTTAACCACACCCACAAGAGGATCCGCAGAGTGGCTGACAAATACCTCTCTGGTTTGGCTGAGACGTGAGTGTAAATGATTCAAGAACCTTGTCTGCCTATATTGTAGTCAGAATTTATGTCAATCAGCAATATTAGGCTATTTTGGCACAAATGTTGAGTGTCTGTGGGATCAAATAATATAATCATGATCCCATAGACATCCAGGAATTGAGCAAAACTTACCAAATAAACTAAAGGTGTGGTGGGGGGACGCTGTTTCCCAAGCTTTGTCTGCGGGGAGGCCCGCAGTCTCAGCCTTTGAAAACCCATGTTCTACACAGTATAATTCCTGTTTGTCATATATTTTACATCTACTAGTTTCCCCCATCTGCTTTGGAGCGGTCGTGTGTTGAAGACCATGTTGGACATCTTGCAGACACTCTCTCTGTCACTAAGTGCTGTAAGTATGAGTGGAGGGCAGGTGTGAAAAACACAGCCCCAGGTTGTTGGTTTGAATCTCTATAATGAACGAAACCATCTAGGGGTGGGAAATGAAATCGTGTGGATTCTCTTTTGATGCAGTGTATAGATATGTGCAACTATAAGTTTCGGTTGCAAAAATATCTTCTCTGTTTATTTAGGACATCCACAAGGATCAACCATACTATGACATTCCAGACACCCCCTATAGGATCACTGTTCCTGATACATATGAGGCCCGAGAGGTGAGTTTGAACTGTTAATACACTTATGACCACTAGAGGACAGCACGGTATTTGTTTTGAAGACAGAAGTGGCATATTTTTTCTCACTCCATTCTTTTTGGATCTGTTCATCAGTTAAATAATCCTTTGTGATGGTTTTATGTGATGTTTTACGTCTTACATTTTACTGAAATTAATTACTTCTGTTCCTTATTTCATAAATGATTGTATCCGGCTTTCCTCATCTCCTTGTAGAGCATAGTGAAGGACTTTGCTGCTCGCTGTGGTGAGATCCTGAAAGAGGCAATGAAATGGGCCCCTTCAGTCACAAAGTCCCACCTACAGGTGAATTTCTTTACCTTCAAGTTTTCTCATCGTGGAGGTCTCTTCTTTGACATCATAAATATCAACAGAACTGGGGAGTTGGAGATTATTAACACACACTCAATTAAAGGAGTACATTTAATTGTAACTACTGCTTTTGAACAAAAGTGGCTGTACTGAAAGCAAATATAAGAAAAGTCATCATTGTATATTTTGACTATAGAGGATATTTGTCATTGTTGTTCCATTACTGCTTTTCTTTTTCCCCCCTTTCTGTATTTTTGTCCATTCCTATATTTTACCTGTATGTCATGTCTTGTGCAGGAGTACTTGAACAAACATCAGAACTGGGTCTCAGGACTGTCCCAGCACACTGGCCTGGCCATGGCCACAGAGAGCATATTGCACTTTGCAGGCTACAACAGACAGAGTACTACGCTTGGCGTGAGTCACAGACACACACATGCTGGTATCCCTGCAGGTTTGCACACAAACCCTTACCCAGATAAACGTCCGGGTTTAATTTAGACAAAATTACACATCCCAAATGAACGATGAGGTCATAATGTAAGCTACCTGTCACATTTTAGTATTCAAAGACTGCAGAACAAGTGTCAGGCTGTCCCTTTAACAATACTGGATTGTGTGAAACATTGTTTAAACATGCATCATAAAAAAACAACACAAGCACTTTTAGCATTGAGGATGCAAGAATTTATTTTGTGTGCTGCCAGGAGCCTTACAGACTTGTTGATTTGATGCTTATTAACATTTGTCCAACATGTCTAACAAATGTGCTTTTTAGTTGCTCTGTCAAGTCTTTGCAGTTTTGTTTACGCTGTGCAGAAGTGTCTTGTATCCTTCATGCAAATATATGTTTTATTATTATTTTTCTTTTCTTTTGCTCTGTAAACACTGGGAATCTACAAATGGGTTACAAATTAAAGGAAAAAACAAAACCAACAGGAAGTGCTAGTACCAGAACAGCTTCAGTGCTCCTTGCCAAGTCTGTGGAACTCTGTTGGAGGGATGAACACCTCCACAAGATGTTCCCTAATTTATATATACAACCTTTAGTTAATCGGGTCATTTCATTGAGAGCAGGATCTTTTTTACAAGAGAGACCTGAGTGCAGCAGAAAGAAAGAAAGAAAGAGAAAGAAAAACATAGTCAGACATAACAAAAGGACAGCAGAGACAGTCACAGACATCACCAAATAGATTTAAAGATAAATATATAAATCAATTGGCGCTATGGTGATGGTGGTGGAGAGCATTGTCATTGTCTTGTCCACAATTATTAGTATTCAGTGAGGCTTGGTACATGGAAGCATCTGCATTTGATATGTTTCTCCACTCCCTTTATTCAGGTGTTTCCTTTAATCATTCCCCTGTCTGTAGTTGTTTACAGCCCTGTATGTTCATGTGTGCGTGCTTACTAGTCTGTGTGATATTATTTTCTTGCTATGCATTTCTTATGTGTTCTGGGTCAAGCGTTCTGCTATATCTGTCTTTTCATTTGCTTCATTTGTTGTATTTTATCTTTATTAAACTGCACCGAACTGCCTACCTGGTTGCTTGGCTGGTTTACGGATTTGCTGGTTGCCTGGTTACTTACCTGCAATGGACGGGTGGGTTGGTTGGCTGGTTGCCCATTTGGCTAACTGGTTATGCTGGTGCTGTCCTCCCCCATGTGGCCAACCGTAGGCTGCTTTCCCTCAGGTTGGTCTAAACACTAAATGCAGAGAGACAGGTTTCAGGCATGATACCTTTAGGATATCCAGAAGTGTTACATACATTACTTTCCTAGCTTGCGACTGTGTCCTGGCCCTTAGCGCCTCCGAAACTGTGTTGTTCATTAGACCACCCAGCTGACGGAGAGACCAGCATGTGTGAAGAAGGACTACTCCAACTTTATGGCATCACTAAACCTGCGCAACCGCTACACAGGAGAGGTGAAGTCTTAATATTATAAAGATGATGTGACTTTCCTGGACTTTCTGCATACAGTATGATGAATACTTGTCTGTTTATGTGCTATTCAGGTGGCTGGTATGATCCAGTTCTCAGAGGCGACTCACAGCCAGTCAGACCTCAGCAAGATGATGATCCATCAGATGACCAGTGCTCTGGACAGAAAAGACCCAGAGGGCTTCACCCAGGTCATGTTCAAGATGGCCGCGCTGCTCATAACTACCAAAAGTGAGCAGCTCAGCTTCATTTGATTTTATATTTATTGTCTTTTATCAATAGTGCTATTTTTTCATACAATTCAATTATGGTAAATTTCAATATTTTGTCTTTAAGACTGCGATCCTCAGCTCCTGCACCATCTGTGTTGGTCTCCTCTGAAGATGTTTACAGAACATGGCATGGAAACTGCTATTGCCTGCTGGGAATGGCTCCTGGCTGCACACAACGGTGTGGAAGTGCCAGTATGTTTATTTATCACTTTTTATGAAACCATATGAATAATCAATTCAATTAATGCGTGTCTTGGTTCAAGATATATTGTAGAATAGATTTATTCTCATCTTCTCTTTTCTGTCTGCCTAGTTCATGCGTGAGATGGCAGGTGCTTGGCAGATGACAGTAGAGCTGAAGATGGGTTTGTTTTCTGAGGCCAAGGTAGAGGCCGGCCCTTTGGCTGTCTCTGAGGAGAGTCAACCTGCACCCTGTGCACCTGATGTCATCCCTCACTTCCTCTGGATAGAGGTCAGTGATGCACAGACATAAACTACTGCTTCTTATTTGATTTCTTGTCCTCTCTATTGCTAACTTGTTCAATTCAATTCAATTTTATTTATATAGCGCCAAATCACAACAACAGTTATCTCACAGCGCTTTTCATAAAGAGCAGGTCTAGACCGTACTCTGAAGTTATTTACAGAAGCCCAACAATTCCCAACTTGTACTTTCTGATTGTTTTAAGTAGTTTTAAACTTTAATCCAAAGTTCATTTTAACTTGATGTCAGTAAAATACACACAACCATGCTCATTTTCACCAATCCTCTGGGCTTTAATGCTGTGACACTACTCTAAAGGTACAAACTTTAGGATCATTAGCAAATCTCTTAAATGTGAAACATTTAAATGTGTTACATTGTCTGTCTTCAAACAATCTGCTTGCTGGATGTTGTTTAGGAGACAATTTTATTCTGTTTTGGTTTATCACTTTCTGTGGGTGGAGATTTTATTATGGAGACTACCCACTTTGTGGAGAATTAAAGAACGTATTTTCGGGATTAAAACTTGAAGAGTTTATCATTTTGCTGCATTTTTGTCAGCTTTTCACCTAGAACGTTATTATAATGTTGATGTATTTTTTTTATAAAATTGAGTTGAACTCATTAATTTGAAGGTATAAGGGTTGGAAACTATCACCTCTTTATTCCTCCTTTCTGTTCTCCCTCCAGTTTCTTGTGCAGAGGTTTGAGATAGCCAAGTACAGCAGTGCTGACCAAGTGGAGATTTTCACTGCCATTTTGCAGAGATCTTTGTCTCTGAGCGTTGGAGGACCCAAAAGCAGCCTAAACCGACATGTTGCTGCCATTGGACCAAGATTCAGGTACTGTATTTCATTATTACAATAGGGAATTAGTTTAATCTTAAATAGTAAGCTGCAAGAATTACTAAATCCTAAACTTCATAAGACTAATGTGCTTTATTCCAGACTGCTGACTTTGGGTCTGACTCTTCTGCATGCTGATGTTGTGACAAATTCCACCATCAGAAATGTGCTTAGAGAGAAGATCTATTCCACGGCTTTTGACTACTTCAGGTAGAAAAAATTCAAATGTGTTTTGTTGGAAAAAAGAAATCTGCTTTTTGTGTGATTTAAAATTGCGTCTTTTTTTTTTTTGCCATCTCTGTCTTTGTGTAGCGTTGCTCCAAAATTTCCAACTCAGGCAGATAAGAGGCTGAGAGAAGACATCAGTATAATGATTAAGTTCTATGCCAGCCTGCAGTCTGACAAGAAGTATCTGGCTGCTAGCCAGCTGGTTCCCCCAGGTAAAGCACTGACAAAAATCTGAAAATGCAAAATTTACATTGAACTTTTACCATACACACCAGGGTAGTGTAGTGATTATTTAACTTTTTTGATTGTGTAGAAGGCCCAAGTTATGGATTAGGGAGTGGTTCAAAATATCATTTCTTGTTTCTGTTGGAGAAGGAAGTCATAATGTAATATGCAGTCTAAAATACACTCAGAGAGCTTTTTGGGAAGTAAAGATGCATATTTTCCCGCTATTACTCCCTTAAATCCTTATCATGATCATTTCCAAAATAAAATTGGTATCTGGGCCTTTACATTTTAATTTTCTTGAAAGGTGGATAATTGATTTGTATGATATATTAATTAATTTTTTTCTGAGTAGATCCCCAAGACATGTCGGTGAACAGCTTGTCTGTAGTGACAGTCACGGATAGCCGGAGCAGTCTTGATGCAGCTGTTGGCCAGAGGCAGCAGGTGGGCCAGGGATGGATCAACACATACCCTCTGTCCTCTGGGATGTCCACCATATCCAAGAAATCAGGTAAAACACACACAGGATGTTAAACTTAAGTGAGATATGCTGGAACAAACCACGTGTTGCTTACATGATCACAATGAAACTTTACTTCCATATTCATAGGTGAAATAAGTATTTTGTAATATAATATTTCCAGGCATTACGTGTTACTAATGTGTTGCTGTCCTGCACTGTTTCAGGACTATCTAAAAAAAGCAACAGAGGCTCTCAGCTTCACAAGTACTACATGAAGCGCCGGACTCTTTTACTGGCTTTACTGGTATTTACACTTTCTCAACCTCTATTTATATTCACAACTATGTGGTAATAAAGGAAATTACATCAAATCATTACATTTCTACATCTATACATGACACTTGATTGGTCAGTTATGATGACTCTTGTTCCCTGTGTCTCAATTTAGGCCAGCGAGATTGAACGGCTGACAATATGGTACAATCCGTTATCCACTCAGGAGCTTGCTATTGCTACTGAACAGTCCGTGGAGACCAGCATCGCTAACTGGAGGTCCAAATATATCAGTCTGACAGAGAAACAGTGGAAGGACAATGTTAATCTGGCCTGGAGCATAGCACCGTACCTCGCCCTGCAGCTGCCTGCCAGGTACACCAAGAAAAAAAGGCATTACAACCCATGTTTCATCAATGTCAAACTAAAAGTGTAATACATTTTTTTTCCAACACTTGAAACGAAAAAATCCAATAAGTAAAGTTTTTAAAAGGCGAAATCCATAACTCCCTGTACTTCGTTGCTGTCTATTGCAGCGAGAAGTAATTGAACGGTGCCTGAACTGCAACACAACAAAGATGGCAGAGAATTCAAAGTTGTACTTGTGCATCTTCTCACACCATCAATTCTTTAATTTTTTTTCAGATTTAAAAACACAGAGGCTATTGTCTCTGAGGTAACTCGCCTAGTGCGAATGGATCCGGCTGCTGTGTGTGATGTTCCAGAAGCAGTCAAGGTGAGGCCCTCCGTCTTCCACTACAAACCAACAGGATGGCAGTTTCTTATAGACAAGACAAGTTGCTAATCTGTCTTCCCACTCCACTGTCATATTTTCTGTCATTATTTTATATTTCATGTTTTCTTTTCTGTCCTTACTCTTCTTTGTCTTATTTTTATGTGTAGTCTAAAGATCTGTTGTGACTAAAACCCTTTCTGGGCCATTACAATCTATAGCCATAGCTATAAATTCATTCATACACTTTCAGCAAGGATTTTTTATTGCCCTTGGTAGATAATACTGTGGTTTCACTGAGTGCTGTTGACCTTCATTGACTTTAAGGATTTAAACACATGATTTTTTCACAAGTTCCCGGTACTGCATTTCCCTTAAGTTTGCACTCTGTGTTTTGCTTTCAAGTGGCCATATTCTGTCACTTGAGAGATGCTGGTGTTATATCTTTTTCCCTCCTGCTTCCTCTAGTCCCATTTAGTTCTACCTGACTGAACTCTTAATGAGCTTCTTACCTGTCTAAATAAGAAGCTGGGGAGGCAGATCATGGCCTTCCCCAAAGGCCACCATAATTTAGCAGATGATCCTCCTTGACATGTTGTTTTTTTCCAGTCACTTTAGTAACTAATAAACACAGCTTACTCTGGAGGCTAGTTAGCACACCCTCAGGTTTGGGGTCAAAACCTTGCATCAGATTTAATGTGGAATGGATGCTGTGATGCATGTTGCACATAGAGTAGAACTTATTAATGATGTAAATGTTAGCTAAGTTCCTCAATTTTCTTTCTCTTTTTTTGTTTTTCTTCAGTTCTTGGTGACGTGGCACACAATAGATGCTGACTCTCCAGAGCTGAGTCATATCCTGTGCTGGGCCCCAGCAGATCCCCCAACTGGGCTGTCCTACTTCTCCTCCCTGTACCCTCCTCACCCCCTCACTGCCCAGTATGGGGTGAAAGTGCTTCGTTCCTTTCCTCCTGTATGTTCACATATAGTCAAGTCAAATTTATAGAGCATGTTTTAAGATGACCAGAGTTTGCCAAATTGCTGTACAAATTAGAATGAATGGCACAATAGCGAGTAAAGGAAAAAGGTACAATAATAACAATAAATGGCAATAATAGAAAAAAGGCAATATGTGCACAGATTTAAAGAAACAAAATAAAATGTTTTAAGATCAATTTATTAAAAAAAATATTAAAAATACAAAAACCACTAAGAAAAAAACATGAGATTTGTCTTAAAAGCGTCAGAACAATGGAAACAAGCGGAAGACTATTCCAAAGCTTTGGGGCTTCCACAGCAATGGCAGAAGCTCTCTTACCCACTAGCCTTGTTCGTAGAACAGTTAAAAATAATTGTTCTGAGGATCTAAGTGGCCAAGAGTTCGGGTAGGGGCAGAGACGTTCTGAAATGTACAGGGTTTCCCAGCCCGTGCATGGCTTTAAAAATAAATAAATTAACCTTAATTCCGATCCTGTGTGTGACAGGTAATCAGTGCAGGTATACTGGTACCGGTGTAATGCTGTGTCTTTTTCTGGTAGCAGTTTGAAGTCTCGCTGCAGCATTCTGCATCAGCAACAGGCTAGACAAAGAGGAAGAGGACTGGCCAAGACCCATGTACAGTGATTTGCAGGAGTTTAATGCAGGGGAAACAGAGAAAGAGAGAGAGGGAGAGAGAGAGAGGATGGACTTTATAGTTTAGCAATGTTCCTTTACTGAAAATATCAACCTTACAACACAGAGTGGATCTGTTTGTCAAATGTCAGTCAAAGATGACACCATGATTCCTATCATCGGGATGAAGATAACAGCCCTGAGTGGCTAGCTATACTCCCTGTGATGTTGGGTGGACCAAAAACAATCATGTCTGTCTTGTTATGATTTAACTGAAGTCAGTTTTGTGCCATCAGGCATTTCACATCCTGCAGACAATTAAGAATGGATGTGATGGATTTGGAATCCCCTGGAGGCAGTGGAAGGCAGTGTCCTTAACATAACAATGAAAGGAGACATTGTACTTGAGGAAGATAGAGCCTAAAGGGAGCACATACAGAGCAAATAAAATAGGCCCTAAAATGTAACCTTGTGGTACTCCACAAGTGATAGGAAGAGGAGGAGAGGCAGCTAATGGTAAGCATGTACAGCACACATACACAATCAGATGTTGTCATCTCTATTGGATTTTTTCCCCATGGCAATAAAATTGCCATTATTTTCTTAAAGCCGGGGTAGTCAACGTTGGACTAGAAAGAGACAGCAACATTTTTGAAAGTTTACAACTGAAAAAATCTCACCCCCTTCTTTCATGCATCCCACCAAAGCCACTCCCCTGAAACACATTTTCATGGCAGTAAGTGCATGGGCAGAGTGTACGCAGGTAGGCAGGTAAGCCAGCCTATCACTTAATTTGTCTATAATTAACCAGGCATTAACTAATACGCCTAATGGTGTAGCCTTAACCAAATTCAGACATAGTGTCTCAGATAGCACTGACGAAATTTGATGAAACTGGGACTAATAAGCCCAAGGGATCCCCACATTACAGAGGACTCCATTTCACTTGTATACAATGACAAAGTTATGGCATTTCTTTTTTTTCTCACAAGTAAAATGTATTTTTTTCCTTTTGTCTAGGATGCCATTTTGTTTTACATTCCTCAAATTGTCCAAGCGCTTCGTTACGACAAGGTAAATATCAGATTTTCTGAGTCAGCAAATGCATTTAAAGCAAATGCATATCTTCAGATTATGTAATTGCCAGAACTCTCCCTGTCTTTCTTTCCTGTCACAACTTGGTGTAGATGGGTTATGTGAGAGAGTACATCCTGTGGGCCGCTCAGAAGTCTCAGCTTCTGGCTCACCAGTTCATCTGGAACATGAAGACCAACATATTCCTGGATGAGGAAGGAAGCCATAAAGACCGTGAGATGTTCACCCTCACTCCACACCTGCACATCCACTTGAACATACAAATGTAAAACAAATTGATGATCTCTCTTCCTACAGCTGACATTGGTGAGCTGCTGGAGCAGATGGTGGAGGAGATCACTGGCTCTCTGTCTGGCCCGGCCAAAGACTTCTACCAGAGGGAGTTTGACTTCTTCAACAAAATCACCAATGTGTCGGCCATTATCAAGTATGAACACACTTTACTTTTTTATATTTTACTCTAGGGACCATCCTGCACATTTAATTGGAGTAGCATATTCTTTACATTACTGCTAAACTTTTCCCAAAGTTATTATAACATTGTAGATGATTTACTACTCACCACCTATCTGAGTGATCCATTGGTTTCAGTATTAGTATTAGTTTTGAGAGACTAGAAATTTTGTTGGACAGCCAAAGTGTTGGAAATATTACTCAGAGACTTTGGTCCATATTGACACGACGGCATCACGCAGTTGCTGCAGATTTGTTGGCTGCACATCCATGATGGAAATCTGCCATGGCTGGCAGGCTTCTTTAAACTTTGCTCATTTGGTACTAAGGGGCCCAAAGTGTGCCAAGAAAAGATCCCCCACACCATTACACAACCACCACCACCAGCCTGAACCGTTGATACAAGACAGGATGGATCCACCCTTTCATGTTGTTTACACCAAATTCTGACCATCTGAATGTCGCAGATGAAATCGATACTCATCAGACAAAACGTTTTTACAGTCTTCTCTTGACCAGTTTTGGGGAGCCTGTGTAAAATGTAGCCTCAGTGTCCTGTTTTTATCTGACAGGACTGGCACCGGGTGTGGTCTTCTGCTGCTGTAGCCCATTTTCGTCCACACAACTGCCGCTCACTGGATATTTTCTCTTTTTCAGACCATTCTCTCTAAACCCTAGACATAGTTGTGTGTGAAAATCCCAGTAGATCAAAAGTTTCTGAAAGAACCATGCCACATTCAAAGTCACTTTAATCCCCTTTCTGATGGCCAGTTTGAACTTTAGCAAGCTGTCTTAACCATGTCTACATGCATAAATGTACTGAGTTTCTGCCGTTTCTGATTAGCTGTTTGTGTTAACAAGCAAACAGGTGTATCTAATATGCACTCTGACAATCTGACAGGGACATTGAAAGGAAAGAGAAATGTTTATGAAGCTTTGTCAAAGGCCTCAAAGTATAACTACAGTTTAACTTTTCTGCTAAACAGACCCTCTACGTAATATTCAAGGTATTTATGAAGTGATAGCAAGTTTTCCCCTGAGCCAATGTGTTTTGTTCTTACCTGCCTTACACCACCAGTGATCTACTCTCTTAATCCCTTTGTTCATTTATTTGGCTGTTGGTTGGTCTCATGTCTCTCTGATTATGCACCGGTCTGGAAAGCACTGCATTCCGTCTGCCTCTGCCCCTGACTACCTGTCTGCCCATGTGTACACCCTGCAGCTGATGAGAATTTTTTTTGACAGGTCCTATTATTACTGGCTCTCAAAGAGTGTTTTGTCAGTCCACTAGACACAGACAAAATTCCCATCAGCCCTCATTACAGCACTAATTGCAGCTGTCCAGGGGAGAAAGTTCTGTTGTCCCCTGGCTTCCACTCTCTGTTACTCTCTACCCTAGTGACTCCCCTCTGTGAAAAACAACAGGGCCCGACTGTCACTTGTGGTCTGAAGTCATTTAGTGAGATACCAATGCATAATAGAGTTGTGGAAACTTTGTGCGTTCAAGTTGTTTTTGTGTGTCTTCATCAGACCTTTCCCCAAAGGAGAGGAGAGGAAGAGGGCCTGCCTGGAAGCCATGTCACAGATCAAAGTCCAACCCGGCTGTTATCTTCCCAGTAATCCAGAGGCCATAGTTTTGGATATAGACTACAAGTCTGGGACCCCAATGCAGAGGTGGGCCTCAAAATCTACTTCTTCAATACTTGTTACAGTTACCACAATTCACAATGAAACGTGACAACTTCACTGAACTTAAAAAAACACTTTTGTATCCTTTTGTGCCTCTATTCAGTGCTGCCAAAGCCCCCTACCTGGCTAAATTCAAAGTTAGGAGGTGTGGAGTCAGTGAGCTGGAAAAAGAAGGTACTGCTAATGTTAAATGAAAGTAAAAAATGAAAGTAAATACTGAATTTCTCAAGTGTATGCACAGACAAACATTGTGACACCTTCCCCTCAGGTCTGCAGTGTCGCTCAGATTCTGTAGATGAGGTGAAGAGTGAAGAGGAGGCCAAGAGAATCTGCTGGCAGGCAGCCATATTTAAAGTGGGAGACGACTGCCGACAGGTCTCAGCTTCACAATCCTGTCCTCTCACTTACTACACTTCTATCTTCTTTGGATTTTGTGATATCCTCCTTTGACAGGACCTTTTTTAGTTTGAATTTTCTTTCTTACCCTTTTCGTCCTTTGTGTTTACAGGACATGCTGGCTCTTCAGATCATCAGCCTGTTTAAGAATATCTTCCAGCTGGTGGGTCTGGATCTCTACGTGTTTCCTTATAGAGTGGTGGCCACAGCTCCTGGAGTGAGTTCATATAAAATGTTTCTTATGTTTGTCTATATTTACTTCTTGACATGAACTACTGCATGTTCAAAACACATTTTCAGCTAAGATGATGAAACCGCATGTCTTAACTTTTCCCTATAATCAAACCACTTCCCAATCTTCCTGTTTCTGATGTTCTACCAAAGTGTGGTGTGATCGAGTGCATCCCGGATTGCAAGTCTCGGGACCAGCTGGGCAGACAGACAGACTTCGGCATGTATGACTATTTCAGGAACCAGTATGGAGATGAATCCACACTAGCGTTCCAGAAGGTAAATGGCAAATCTCACAACCTTGTAAAGGCTTTTCTACCATCAGTCATTCATTTACACCTGTAAAAATGTACCATAATTACTAACCAAATTATCTGATACTCCTTCCAACATTTCTCTTCAGGCACGCTATAACTTCATCCGCAGCATGGCTGCTTACAGCTTGCTGCTCTTCCTGCTGCAGATAAAGGACAGACACAACGGCAACATCATGCTGGACAGCCAGGGCCACCTCATCCACATTGGTGTGTATTGTTTGCATTTCCTTGGGAGTTTTATAGATTCTGATTCTTATGGCTGTTATCGAATCTCTGTTCTGATTTGAACCCTTTCACAACAAATCTTTTCACCACTCTAGTATGTAGCTACAGTACAGGAAGCTGGAGTTTCAGCGCTGCAATCCTAGGACCGGAACTGCATTTGTAGGACCCTTGTTTACTTCGATACTGCCAGGTAGTTGGCTGGCTAGCTAGCTATGTTACTCTTGAAAGCTCCCCAAAGCCAATTACCCTGACCCTAACCATCACAGGGTGTGTGCGCCTAAGTTATTTATTATATGCATGTTGATTGTTTAACGCTCGACGTGCGCAGCTGTACAGTAAATGTCCTTCATGTTGCTGTGCATTACCACCACCCATCCACTAGATGCCGCTGTCGCAATAGAACTGCGGTCCCAGGATTGCGGGGTAGTGTTGTCGTCAAGACCACCTAAACCGAGTCTAAGTCAAGACCAAGACCAGAGTTTACTGAGACCAAGTAAAGACCAAGACTTGTAGGGGCTGAGACCAAGTCGAGACAAAGACCATTTCCCCACATTGCACAACACACAATAAAATGTGGAATGAGATCATAGGTACTTCTCAAATTGATCTGAAAGATCTACATTCCCGTTAACACACCCACATACAAAAACTAAGATTTGAAACCAACTTTATTCAACACACTGAGGGGGGACAGTCGTTAATGGTAACAACACATTTTTAATTAGGGTTATTGGTTGCATTTGAAGCAACACGTTTTACATCCAATCAAAGTTAGGATTTTTTTTTAAAATCGGACAATGTAAAAGCAATTTATTGATATTCCCAAAGTTATGGTCTTGAAATATAATCCAGAGTCGTCAATGTCTGAGACCGAGACAAGACCAAGTGCAATTGCAGTCAAGTCCGAGACGAGACCAAGACCATCAAAAAGTGGTCTTAAGACGGGTCTCGAGAGCAAGACCGGTCTCGAATACTACTACACTATTGCGGGGATCCTGTAACTGCAGCCTCTGGTACAGCAGCTATATAATATCGGTAAAATCATTACTTGTGCATTGATATTAATGATTGTGTGACATTTTAGTTGGGTGATCATTCATTCCGCAGTGGTGGTATGCTGAATACAGGGGGAACACTGGTCTCACTGTTATGTGCACGCCACAGGTGGTCTGGGTGCTGCACTTCCTTGAGTTCCGCCCTTTGCGTTCTGACATTACCTTATCAATTAACATTTAAATAATCAATTTTTTGACATTTGTTAATCGAGTCAGAATCTTCCACGCCATGCCATGCCATTCCACGTCTTCCAATTGATTTTTTTCTCCCACCCCTAATTTCTTGTAAGGTTTGGAAAATGGCTGTTATCAAACTTTGGAATTTTTATGTCCATATGTCCAATATTCAAATCACAAACTTTTTGTAGCCCAGGCTGTTATTCTGCATCATTTTGTCTGCAATCTTCCTGGTGACTGCATTTTTATTGATAGGGCCAGCCTTTATGTTCATGCTGCAACATGGAGCATTAAAAAAAAAGAGTAAACTGTCATGTTGGGGTGTGTGTGTGTGTGTGTGTGTGTGTGTTCCCAGACTTCGGGTTCATGTTTGAAAGTTCTCCTGGCGGGAACCTCGGCTGGGAGCCAGACATCAAGCTAACCGATGAGATGGTGATGATCATGGGTGGGAAGATGGAGGCAACGCCCTTCAAATGGTTCATGGAGATGTGTGTGAGGGGATACCTGGCTGTCAGGTGCGTATGCAGAAGTGATGAAGTAAATGTTCACTGAACTAAGAAGATTGCTAACATGTAAGATTAAGACAACTTCCCTCTGGTAATTCAGGCCCTATATGGATGGAGTGGTCTCCTTAGTTACTCTCATGCTGGACACTGGCCTCCCCTGCTTCAGAGGACAGACCATCAAATTGCTCAAGTGAGTCAGGCGTGTATATGTGTCTGCATGTGTGTACAAGTGTGAATGAGAATAAGCAGTTTAAATTAGGGCTGCAACCAACGACTATCTTGATAGTTGATTAATCTATTGATTATTAAAGTGAATAATCGACTCTTTGGATTCTGAATTGCAAAATTACACAATGCGTCTTATTTATCTATCAGCTTTTGGAAAATTCCACTAATATCAAGTCCTGATCTGAGCAGCAGATCTGCTGTTTAGTGACGGAGCACCTTACACGCCAGTACTGCAACACACCGGGACAAACTGACACTATATACAAAGAAAGGAATTACACCATGCATTACTGAATTTGCTGAATTTACATTGGGGGTCAACAATAATGATTTTGTAATAGATAGCGTTTCACAACGTTTATATATTTCCACCTAACTCAATACCTCACAAAACTTTTTTTTAAAGGACATTTGGGGCAGATTGCCTGCCACCTCATGCATAGACAGGAAAACTGTTTTCTCTTCTTTAGAAAGTAGGAAATTGTCTAGTGTTGTCTAATCTTGCGCACTCAGCAGCAACATGCTCCAACTGGGAATGTCGCCATAAGCGATGCATCGTTTATGATTGTAAAGTCAGAGCACATCTGCAATGTTAACGTGGCCGTTGTGGATCATAATTATGAGCTACTCAGCGCCATTATCAATCAGTGAAATTGACCAAGGGAAACTGTTCAACGCTGATATGTTTTAGTAACTTTACTGTTCACATCCCTTTACTCCGTTAAGCTGACAGTGTCGTAATGGCCCGATGACGTCATGAACGAATGGATTTTAATTCGTTGGCAACAAATTTAATAATCGATTTTCTGCGACAATGTTGATTAGATGTTGCACCCCTAGTTTGAATGTCATTCACTGTTGCTCATAGTCTCTTTCCCCACATATAGGCAGCGATTCAACCCTGGTTTGAGTGAGAAAGATGCAGCTTCCTTCATCATCAAAGTCATCCAGAACTGCTTCCTCAGCAACAGGTCAGTACAAAACCTAAACAGTTCAGATATCCTTATTATAGTCTTGTTAAAATTGTTTTCCAGAAAACATTATTCACATTTGTCCGATTCCACTTTTTTGTCTTACAGAAGTAGAACCTACGACATGATCCAGTATTACCAAAATCAGATCCCATACTAAACATTTGTGCCTAAGCATGTGCATATTCTCTATTGGCTGGTACATGGTGCGTGACTTTGCGTTTGTGCCTTTGTTAATGTTCACCATTGAGGCTCATTGTTTTTGCTGATTGTTGGATGTTGTCCTTTGTGTTTGCTTTAGCTTCTTGTTTGCTCTCAAAACACATTTTCTTTATATTAGTTGTCTATGCCCTTATTTATGAATTTATGTTGAAATCAATGTTGATATTAATTATTACTATACTATTGCACTAGCATCTTGACTTCTGTGCACTTAGAGAAAAAAAGCTCTTGGTAATCTGCACGTTCAGTAAATACTTAATCAGAGTTTGTGCCAATTTGTAATAATTTGTCATGTCTGTGAATGTAAATTCTTAAAGCCGTTGATTTTAGATGGGGTTTAAAATGTAATTGGATACTTGAAGTAGTTGAAGTAGACCAGTTTCAGTTTTGACCAATGTGGCCTATTCTGTCATCTTGTACTTGACTGTACTACTGTGCTTCTCTTTTTAATGGACCAGTCAGATTTCTTTGATCTGTGGCATGGTACCGTCTTGTATTTAACAGTGAAAGCGACTGTATAGACATGAGTTACACTGTCTGTATTTTTGGGTTTCTGTATTTGCAGTTACCTCGGAGAGAAACGATGCACATTAGTTCTGGGAAACAGTGGGGCAGAGTTTTGTATATTCATTGCCAAAGGGGAGGGAAGATAATGCACATAAATCCAACCTCTTGTTTATGAGTGAAGGTAAGGCACAGCTTGAATGTTGGGCAGTTGCATGAAGTTGGGTGTTAACTATCATGTAGCCTGGTTCCAACGTAGTTTCTGGTGAAAGTTATTTTAGTAATCCAAAGTGCTGTGCCCCATGTCCATATGGCTAGCTTAAGCCTTTATGTAATGTTACGGATTGTAAAGATTTTGCCTCTCTTTGTATATTTATATCCATGACCCATTTTCTGTCGCCTTTTCTATCTTCATGCCTTTTGAATGAAAATGCATAAGATATGAAATCAAATAAAGATCTATTAACTTAAAAAGTCATATTCTTGCTGGTGGTGTTTCAGTAATTAATTTTTATTTGCTAAACTAGCACTTGAACCTAGAAGGGATGGGTTACAATCAAGTTTACTGTGAAACATTTCCAACAACAAGCATTTGTTGTTAGGGTCTAAAAGAGGTTGTAGAAGTTGTATTTCAAATAAATACAATAACTGAGACATGTGTATAAGTGTTTTTAAACTCAGTCGGATGGTAAATGTTTTTGTTGTAACAGTGTAACAAATATGACACTTTGAAGCTTAAAGCATCATCACTCAGTATGCTTGTTTAAAGATCAGTGGTGGTGAGATTTTAAATATGAATTAGTTGGGCTTTGATTTTACATTTAGAAGAGTATGAATAAGATAAACCATCAAAATAACAGACAAGATTATGGAAATTAAACTTTACAGAAAAGAATTTATTCAATGATAAAATCAACTTACCGGTATACCAATGTACAATCATGTCTCTTCAGTGCCTATATGCTGTATTGCATATTTACATCCACCAGAGGGCAGCACGTTATGACATTTACTTGACAGATTTCACAGTTCTTGTGGGCGCAAATTCTGAAGAGAAGAGGTCATAACTCGAGTGAAACCAAGTCCGCTACAACAGAATTCAGGAATGTTTTGAGGATGGCTCTCACTGTGGACTCGACATGAGATACTAAAGTAAGAAACATGTCCGAGAGAGAGCAGCAGAGGAGAGTGAGAGGCCTGACAAAAGAGTTGACGCAGCTTGAGCAAACATGACAGCATACCGGTATGCTTTTGCTTTAAATTCTCACAGATAGCCTACAGATTTAATTGAAGAAAAATATGCTGTTGGTTGTTTATGGGTGGATCCTCGATACTCTCTTTGATTAATATTTCATTACATACAGATGTCCAGAGGGGAAACACATTGATGTATTTTTGATCATATCACTGACTGATGGCTACTCCCTGTGGTCCTGCAGGTGTACTGATCTAATCACTGTGGTTTCACATGGAGCTTTAAATTCAAGATCTGTGTTTGTGTGTGTGTTTGTGTGTGTACAGCAAAATTCACATTTGCATTGGCTTGAGGTGTAAACAAGAGCTATAGCCAACGTGACACATGTTACTTTAGAATTTAGGTTGGTTCACAAATCATTGATGATCTATAATTGTGGTGTCATTGAAGTTCTTGAGTAATATTGTCAGAGTTTTGGTATGTATAGGATTTATTTCTCGTAAAAAAAAAAAAAATTAAGTTATCCTAGATTTACACTGTAATGGCACACAAATGTTCCTCATATTCTGTCATTAATTAAAGGAATCTTTTCTGTGTTGTAGGCTTATTAATTGTAGATAAATGACAACAAAAAGAACTGTAAAAAGTAGACAAGAATATCAACACAAACTGCACAAGTGAGAGAAAGAAACATACGAGTAAAAGAGGACAACCTTCAAGATCTTGAATAGCACAAACAGGCAACAACAACACATACTCAATGACATAAGCATGGTGTGGATAATGATTGAAGAGCGACAAAAAAATAGAAAATAATACACAGATAAATGTTCCAACGTCTCACTGACTTTAACTTGAAATTTCAGATGCCATTAAAATCAGACCATGAGAGAATGGTGCTGGGAGCTTTAAAGAATTGGAAAAGCAATTAATGTTCTGGATTTCACGCTACATACAAAGACATATTGATACTCACAATGTGTGGGAGGTGTGTGTGTGTGTGTGTCTGTATGTCTTTGGGTGGTATATGTAAGTATGTGGGTGGTGGTGTTACAGGGATTGATATTTGAATTGTCAGCACATGTGAGTGATTATCCACCATTGTGCACACTGAGGTGTTTGTGTTTGTAGCTCATGCATGAATTTTATAATTGGGTCCAACCGCCTAATGTAGTAACTGAAAACTCTCTCCCTGTCTGTCTTTTTGCCTGCCTCTTTCAAACAAACATATACTGTGGCTCCACATATCATTGTTCATCACATGTGTTAAACCCTCAAGGCGTCTTATGACACATTCGTGCTTCTTGACCTGGTGCAGCCATGGTGCTGTATGCCAACCATGTGCTATGCAATAATTAACTCTTCTTCAGCCGTTCTGGCCATTAATGCTGTAAGGAGTGAGGTTGAGTAGAAAGGGTTATTTGTCCAAAGGTCAGATCAGACAGTCAGGCCTATTGATGAGATGCTGGAGCTAATCAGGAATAGTGTTTTCCATGCCCTGAATAGCAGCGTTGATGTGTTTTTTTTGAGGGAGAAAGGAACCCAGTGCCACACAAAAGTAAGGCTGTTCCCCCTCGCCACCGTTGCCATAGTCAAAGTTTTTTATTTTCACATGATTGGGGCACCCAATTAACTGCGTCTTGGCTGTAATGTCAAAATTTTGGCTTAGCTTATTGCATCATAGATGTGCTGGCATTTGTAATGTGGCTATGTCTACAAAGGAGATAATGTTGATTTGGGTTTACAGAGATTGTTCAGGTTAAGGGACCAGAATCTGACAAATCCATGGATGCCTTTCTTCTGTCTCCAGGTGCAGAACTTAGTAATTAGCACATATATTAAGCCCTTTTTTAAATTCACTTTTAACAAAAAATGAGTTCATATCAAACCTCCCATCTAATCCTGCAAACACCTCTCAGCAAGACAGTTTAACAGCACCCACAAACTACATCCTCCAAAAAGGAACATAAAGTTGAATCACTACATCTCTTAAAATGGTTTCAGCGAAAACAGAACATTATAACCTTCATGAATTAAGGGTTTATTGCGTTGCCTGTAGTGTTAGACTGCATTAGTTTTGGTTGGGCGTATCTAATTTACCGGTAACTGAGTGTAAATGACTTTTTCCCCCTAAACCTTTCACTTGTGCCATTTTTGTTTGGTGGCTGCAGTTTGGATGTGGCAGGAGGGCGGTGGTAGGGTCAGCCTCTCCTCTACGGCATTTCCCCTGTTGATAAATTGTGTTATCTGATGATGTGACTGATGACTTAAGGGAGGGGTTGGAGCCACAGGCTTAACCAACATACTCTCACTGTTTACCTGCGAGCTAAAGGCCACTGGCAAACAAACACTGTACATTTAAACATGCAAACACATGTATGCACGCCATAAAAGAGGACATGCACAAGTACCATTCCTACCAACAGTAAGGCTACATCCATTTTAAGATATATTTCACTGTATTCAATACAATTTTCCATTAGCATAACAAATCAATGTTTTATAAAGCTCTATGAAAAGACTTTCCTAGAACTCTCTAAGGGCTTGTCAAGATACACACTAGGACCAAAACGCTCTAGTCTTTCCTTTCTTTCTATCTTTTTCTCTCTGTTTCTCATTGCCCATGTGCTATACGCTATTGGTCCGGGCTGCTGAATGGGCCTCAGTGTTCACCCTCTCCTTATCATGTGACCTTTGATCTGTTTGGACAGCGTGACCAACAGAGGCTGCAAGGAGAAGAGAGCCAAGAGGAGCAGGGGGGAAAAAACAGAGCGGAGGAAACCCAGCACAATATAATTATAAAGCAATTAAGTGAAATGCATGGATTAAAAAAATATCTTCAGCATGTAACAACCATCAAGATAACATTTATGTGGATAAAATGAAAATAAGATCTGTAGGGTATTTGTGATACCATTCCCGGGCTTCACTGTGACCCTGTTAAACTCTGATTTGACCTCAAAATATTGGTCCATGATTCATAACAGCATGGCTTTGTACTTTCCTACATGAAATATATGCCAAACCTACCACCCAAACTACACAGTAATATTTCATGATGCAAACTTACTTCTGATTCCTACATCAAGAAAACTATATGATATGATATCAACACAATATTTCTCCCAAAGCTCCATTTCTCTGGAATGGATGGCACCACTTTTGGGAACAAGTCACTTTTCTTGGGTGTTCTGTGAAGGTGAAAAGTAGCATATTCACCCTTTGCCCTCGTAACGCTTTGTTGTTCCTCCCTCCCAGCCGCCCTCTCACCACCCTTTTATCTCTGCTGACTCTCCTACTCGTCACCCTGCCCCTGTTTTGCTTCTCGCTATTGACTTACTGTAACAGTACCTACTTTTTGTCACTTTGCATTGACTTTATGCATACTACAGTTGACCCATTACAGTTAATATGAATCCAGATTTGCCATGCAAGAACATAAAAACTGAATTTTATCACTAGTGGATTTCTACAATTAAATTTGACATTTTTACACATTCCTGTAACTGGAATTCAAATATGGGAATAGCAAGTGACTGTAGTGACTTCTGATAATTTGCCAATCCCAGCTACATATCATATGTCATTCTTTGTTCCTGGTTGCTTTGTCTTACACTCCTTATGCATTTTAAGCATTTTATTAGTCCTCTTGTTATGTGTAAATGTGTGTGTGTTTTTTGAGAATGTTACACACCTTTTTCTCAATTTTGCAGTAACATTTTAGTGTGCACAAATTTTTATTTGATCTGTCAGCAATACAAATATGAACCAAGACAAGCAGACTTATTCGGCGTGACACAACATTTCCCCAAACATTAAAACAGGGATTTCATGCATCCATGTTTTCTCACAATTTATTGGCTCGCGCCAGACCGATGGTGTGACAATATGCAGTTGTGTGTTTGTCCAGTAGAGGGCTCAAGGAGCACCAAACTGCTGGGACATCAACACAGAAACAATAAATCAAAATCAGGCAAAAATAGCTCTCAATAAAATGTGCAAGACTTCTGTAAAACACTCCTTTCCCCTACAAGTCCCACTTTCTCTCCCAGTTTAATCTACGTTCTTTCTTTTAATTGCTGCGATCTAAACTAATTTACAAGTTGCATTGAACTTTTTTTGATTATGACCACTTTAAACTGAAAAGGAAATTATTTTCTTCCGAAATGATACTTTCATTTTCCCTGTGGGACTGAATCAGACTCATTAAGCACTGTTCATGGCAACAACAAGGCAACAACAAAAAGCCTCTGCCACCCTCTCAACCGCCATGGCCACTGTTGCCACGGAGACCCATTCAGATGCCCGGTGGTGACCTCTGACCTGAGGGGAGGCTGGTGAATGTAGCTGAAAGGGGCGGCTGGGCCGGGGCATCTGGGGTATCATCTGGCGCCTCACAAAGCCCCTCGCCAGCTGGGGAGGAGGGCAGGAGATAGAGAGAGGGAACTGGAGGAAGGGGCACAGAGGAGAGGGGAGTGGAGAGAAAGAGAGCGCCCTTTTCTTCTTGCCCTCTTCAGAGAGAGTGGCCATTGACACTGTGCATCTCATTAAAATCTGTGCACCCCACTCTCCCCTCCCCTTCTCGTCTCTCCGGAGCACTGGGTCCAAGCAGCTGCCTGTCCTGCTCTGGCCATTCAAGCTCAAGTGCAGTCCACTGCAGGAAAGAGAGAAAAAAAGCAGACAGGGAGAAGGTTGTGAGTTGGGGGAGTGACGGGGGGTGGAAGAGGCCTTGGACATATGCCACCACCACTGGGAGCGGAGAGGCTGCAAGGAGAAATACATCATCCTGCTGTTATGTCTTCAAATGCTCTTTCTTTTCTTTTAAAAACATTTTTTCAAGTTAGAATAAAACAGAAATGGTGCCTTAAACACTGCATGCCTACTGTAGGATTTCAAAACCCTCCTTCCTTCTTGGACAAAAAAGAATGCCAAGCACAGCATGCATCCTGAGTTGGTTGATTTTTTTTTGGTGTTTTTTTGAAAGATGTAAGTAAGCTCACGCTTGATGTGATGTCACCACGGCGCCAGACACAGCCTCATCCATGTGTAGATGGACAGCAGGATAAAACATGCAAACAGCTGCCGGGTGGCAACACGCGTAATCACAGACAGCAAACAATGACACACACACCCGTCAGCCTCCCAGAGCCCCTCTGGTGGCCCTACACCCCCGAAGGACATTGTGGATATGCACAGGGCTCTCTGAGGGTCATGGTCATGCAGTGTGTGTGTGTGTGAAGCCAAGAGAGCACAGCAGGACTGCTGTCAAAACAGAAAATCTGCCATGGGGTGCAAAAGGTGGGGGATCTGTAATAAGGGAGTAGAGAAATTACTTATATGAGAGGCTTAACTTGGGCGGAAGGCGGGGTATGCTAATGAGATGATAATATTGCAGGTAATGAGGAGTGAAGCATAAGCAGAGCTGCAATTACTCAGAGGATAATAACATGTTTATATGTGTGCATATGTTCATTTGTACACACAAACACACTTTAGGCATGTGATTGTTTGAGGGATGTGTACAGAGCTGATAGACAACATGTCTGTAGAAATCCATCTCAACTCTGCTTGCTCTGTTTTTCACTCTTTTCAAGCTAGTTTGGATTCCTAAATTCAAGGGTACAGCAAGAGAACCTCTTGTCCCCCACTTCTTCTCTCTCTTTCTCTCTCGCTCTCTCTGTCATCTCTGCTGATGAATGGGGCTTTGCGTGTGGATTTTAATTACTGCTCTGTCGAGGTGGGAATTGGCCATGCATTAAATTGGAATGAGACACATTTTTCCCCTCAGCAGGGGAGGGAGGAGAATGGAGGGTAAAAGGAGAAGCTGGTTACTGTATATTAATTGAACCATCCAGTGACGGAAAGTTCTCACATAACTGTGCAAAGCTAACAAAAAGGGGAGCTCAGAGAGAATAAGTGCACATTTTTACATGCAGGAAAACTACAGATGAGTTATAGAAGTTTACTGAGAGGTTCTGTCGGATTTAAGTGAAGGAAGTCACAGAGGGAGAGCACTGCAGGGCTCCAGCATGGTTGGCAAGGGCATACGCAGTTATGATGAAGGTCTATCTGTGTCAATTACCTGATTAAAAAGGACATTACATAGGTCAAATCCCATTTGCAGTCTGCCAGTAAAGCTTAGCTGTATCAAAGAAAATTGAGCTTTGAATCCATTTCTTTCTCTCTTTCTCTCTCTCTCTCTCACTCACACTCACACACTCACACACATGCAGGATGCTTCATAGTGCAGGCGTGGTATTCAGTGTACCAAAGGAAAGCACTAGTGTTCCATTTTGTCTGTTTTTGTCCTCTAATTTCAGGAAGTGAAGAAAGGTCCAGTCTCGTTTCCTGTTCTTTACCTCAAACAGCACATAAAGCATCCTAGCTCTCGGGGGAAATGGTATACATGTTAAAGTTTATGACCCTGAAATGGCTGATAAAGTGTAAATACCCATGGGATCCTATAGGGCAAGTTCAGTGATTCCAGATTTTACAACACAACTTCGATGTTTCACTCAAACACATGAGGGATGACTGACAAATGGTGTGTAGGTTAAATATATCCAAAGAACTTGTGAACTGTGAACAACACCTTTAGGGTGCCAACAAAAGCAAATGGTTAATCTTTCATTAGTCTAGTTCAAGCGATACTATTACCAGTGTGACCAATAACCATCTGAGCTGTTTGATGTGGTTGTGTCATATCAAACAACTTTATGAGTTAATGAGGTTTGCCTGCACACTCCCTTAAACAACTGACTGGTGGTCTGACATTTTTAGCTGCTTTATCAGGATTTTGTACCAGAATAACTTTTGTTGTGGCATATCAGGTGGCAAAATTTCTATCACGCTCTAAAATAATGTCACTCATTCTGTCAAGTAGGAACTTTGGAGAAAGGTGGCTCATTCTGGTAGTTTGAGGATCCCTATCAGAATTCTGCTTATCTTATTCCTATTAAGCACATTTGGTAGTCCATGTTGATAGATATTTCCCACTTGACAGAATAGTGGGCCATAAAGCTCTTGTATTCCACTCTGTATGCAGAGGAAGTGACTTATATAGTCAGTGGTGGATTATGGGATACTGAGGGCTGTTGTGGCAGTTGTGCCCTCTAAATCATAAGAGGGCTTGATGTTCTCTGTCTCTGATGAATTCAGTCAAGAAATGTTGGTTCTGGATCCAGAAACAGTGGTGCACTGTTGGGTCTTGTGTTCCAGTCATTACATGTAGTTATGGATATTTCCTATGTTGGTCCTCTTTAAAAAGAGGGTTTGTGGAAGATATGTACTACAAACAACACATGCACTGAATAATGCAACAAACAGTGTTTGCTGTATCAGTATTAGCTTGTAATCACTGTAATTGAATTTAGCTTGAATTGAACTTTGAACACAGTCTGGTGCAGCATGGATCATAACAAATATAAAGTTACAGATTCTGCGGATTTTCAGCTCCACATGACACCTCGGAAATCAATTTACAGGCATCTGAAGTCAAGAAGCACAACAAATGCTGGTCTGAAGTGACTTCATGTTAAAACATGCCAAAGGAAGGAGTTCGATTTTTTTCTAAATGACTTCTGATAAAATGTTTGTATGGTGAGTTTGGTGTTGCTGAAACATTTCAAAATGTAACTTGTCACCTCTTACCTCTGGGCAGAGATGTATTCCCAGCCAGGGCCACAGCTATGATTGATGACATGCAGGTCATGTCTGATGACATTTTACTAAAGAACGTACAAACAATGGATATTTTATAGTCATGATTACAGAATTTTTTTAGACTCAGCGTACTTAACTACTTTTAGAACAACAAAAATAAACACATAAAGGATTCACTATATTTCTACCATTATTATATCCCTTGGTGCATTGTGGTGGACGTAGACTCAAAACCTTTACGATCCTGGCTAAAGACCTGTTCGTTGACGTTGAAAAGTACAGATGAAAGAACAAGTAACGTCTAAGCTGCAGTCTGTAATAATTTGGCCCCAGGTCCTGTTTATGAACAGGTTTGGGTATACCTCATACCTACTAATAGTGCTCTGTTTATTTAACTTAATTTAGATTTAATCATCTATTTCAGGTAGGACTTTAGTCAATAATGTTTAACGCTGCATTTTTGCAAGGTAACTATTAGTATGTGTCAGCAGTGGATTTAGGACCCAGTCCCAGTACAACAACTTGGTGGTCATAAGAAATTCCATAAGAAACCATCAAAAGTCATTTAACCAACCATTGCACAAAAATTACAACTACTACAAGCACAGACAATATTTATCTGGAATTAAACAAATGTTTACATGCATAATCTTTCTTCAGTTTGAACTTGACTGACAGTGTAAGTGTAGTTTACTGTGATTATTTTTTTCACCTGGTAAGAACACATCGTGTGACATCTCATTTTAGAAAAGAAAAGAAAATTCCTCTGCTGACTTCAAAGCTAATCCTCAAAGTAACGAGTAACTGGAAACTGCTTAGTAATGTAGTGGAGTCAAATGTACAAAAGATGTTTTTCAGATGTCGTTGAGTAAAAGTCAGTAAAATAAAAAATAAAAAACTACTTAAGTAAAGTATAGATACTAAAAAAATGTACTTAGAGTATGAAGTCAACATACTTCCTTATTGTCCATCCCTGCATCCCCCAACAATTATTTACTGTTTCATGATAAGAACATAACCTCCCAGTTAGTGGGCTTTGACTCAAGGCCTAAGCCGGATCTACTGTATGGGCAATTTGTGCACATGCGCAGGGGCCCTTGGGCAGAGAGGGGCCCTCTGTGAGGCACAAAATAAAGTCTCAGGATTGTCTGTTTTATATGTCAGCCCAGCTGAGGTGTCAAGAGAAAGAAGCAGCAATTTAAAAATCAGCCAAAATCAAGTAGCTTTTTCAAAAAAGCAAGAAATGAAGAGGAGGATGTTGAGGTAGCTAGTGGTAGCTTGGAAGCATCGTTTACTCTACCAGCTTTGCTCCGCCGCAGTAGTTAACTGTAGTTAACTTTAGGATAGAATTTGAAAAAGACAAGAGATGATGCTGGTCAGCAAACAGACCGAGGTAACTCCACCTCAGGTCAATGGCAGTGGCAGGTACCATGCACTATGGGGATTGATTACATATTGTCTTTTGGAGTGTTTGAAGTTACCCAGCTCACTTAGTGACTGTTCTTTTTCTTCAGTCAGTCATGTTTCAGAAATATTAGCGTGCTTTCTGCTTGGGTAATTTTCAGTGAACACTAGTTTGCCATAACATTTGTCTTGAGTCATATACTACCTTGGGATGATTTAAATTATTTTATTATAGTATTGTGATTTTTAGGTGAGATGGCAGTACTTGGTTTATTGAACTGGACATACATACTTGCTGCCTGCTCAGCTGGACGAGTCATTCAACTTTTCACCAATATGTGTGTGATTTAACATGGCAGCTTGGCTGTAAGTTCAAATAGTTAAGGTGGGCCTAAGTATCCTGTGTGGGCCTGTGAGTGTTTGTGCAGTCTGTCTGATGGGGTGAAGGTTCTATCAGGTGCCTGTAGTTTACTGGGTGTCAATAGCTTTGTTATTGAGAGTGTGGGTGTAGAGATGGGAGGAGGGCCATTCGGAGCTTCAGTGCCCAGGGGCCCCTGGGGACTTGCTCAAGGCTCAGCTGTTTTTAGGGGATTCATAAAGTTTCTTGTGTTGGAAGATGAGCGTGTCCAGCTGACTGTGGTTCTTGGGCGAATGCAGCCCTTACATGATTTGACTGGAGGTTGCAGAGGTCAACACATGGCCATCAGCCAGTTTCTGATAACAGGCCAGACGGGCAAAGGACAGGAAAAGCATGACTTCGCAAATAACAAGTGACCCTGACAAGTATCTTTGTTTATTTGTCCTCATCTGTCCATTTTATTCTCTCAGACTTTCTCTGTCCCTCCCCTTTGAAGCGTGTTATGCTCAGCTCTCCTCAACTAAGCACTTCTCCTCTCTCAGTATACTGAGTGCTCCAGGGATTGTTTTCTGAATTATTGATTTCATGTTGGGCTCTGTAGCAGTGTGAGTGTTTCTTAGGCCTGACGACCCGGAAGTAATGAGAAAAGATGTTGAACTATTAGGACCCCTCAAAAACGAGATGGTGCATCTCAAGGGGTTTATCCTGATAAATAACTGTGATTTACTATTATACCCAGTTTTAATTAGCTCAACACCAACGGAGTCAAACTACACCACTCATGCTGTGAGTCCAGACAGCTGTACAGAGTGATAACGTAGCTGGTAGAGTTTTGCAACATAAACATCTAAAAACTGAGGCGCAGCCTTGCACTGTTTGGGACTGTGAGCTGCACTTTATTAAAGCTGCAAAGTTAACGTGTGTGTGGATCTGTAGTGAGATTTCTGCCTGATCAAAAATGTTTCACTTACTTACGGCTTCACATGCAGTCCCAAATTGCGTCAGTCAAACAGTCTGAACGTTCCTACCAGCGGATCAATAATGTAATGCACCGCAGAGTAAAGGGCAGGCAGACTTAGATAGACTCAGAGAACACAGATGTGTGGGAGAGATTCTGAATGTGCAGAAAGTTTTGAACATGAGCAGAAAAGCTGCGGAAACACAGGAGCTATTAAAGTCCAGGAGTTTCTAATTGAATTAAAATTAAAATAATTTATTATTGAGGTGAAAAGGTGCTGCAGTCACATTTAAATAGGTTAAATCCCTGAAACAAAGACACAAAAGAGGAGGGAAGACTAAATCGTGACTCAGCACGGATGATATTAAATGAGTTGATCTACAGGAGAAACAGATCTGATAGCAGCACAGAACAACTGAGAGCTGCACTGACTTAGATTCTGGTAGAGTTAGGCTATAGAGTTTGAATTGTCACCTGACACTTGAATTCTGTGTTTGTCTTTACATAAATAAATAAAAATCATCAGAATGCAGGATAGTAGATAGATAGATACTGTAGATAATAGTGTTTAATACTCAAACTTTTTATATAATTCAGCACTAAAGATTTCTTAAAAATAATATTAAAATCTCGTCTCATCTCGATCACGTGAACCCAATCTCGAATCTTGCCTCCTTACATGGGTGTCTCATCACACTCCTACTAATGAACATTTAAAAACAGTGAATCTCTTGGATTCTTTCATCTAGTTTTGGTTTACATGCTTTTAAGATCCATTAATGTGTTGTTTTGTAAATTAACAATGTCATGCAGCATTTAAATGATCTGCAGATTATTTTACTGAGAGCAATAACACTTTTGTCTCCTAAATCACCATCTAAAGAATGTTTCTCCTTTTGTCATGCTTCTAAACAAATGTATGTCAGATCCACTTTAAGTATTGATAATCTGATTACTATTTAATAACTGTGATCGAAAACAGCTACCAGTTTTCAAACTTACTTTAATCTCGTTAAAGTAATTTGCTCCATCTACCTTCTTATCCTATCAACCCAGGACTAATCCTGAGATTATAAAAGAAATACAGTCACTGAAAAGTTCTTTCTATCCTCCATTTCCCCAATTTTTTCCCCTCCCTTTCTTTTGCCTTTGCTGCTGCTTTTCCCTCCCTTTTTTTCCCTCGTCTCCTCCTATTTTTCCCACTCCTCCTGCTCTCCCTCTCCTCCTCTGTTTATTAATGGAGTATTGGCAGCGAGCCAGAGAAAGCCTTGCTCCGTAGGTCTTCCCTCCTTGGCAGAGCTCCCAGTGTGTGTGCGTGTGTGTGTATGTGGGGGCTCTCTCATAATCACTGCCATTCAGCACCTCGCCGGAGTGTGTCCGTGTTTACATGAGAGGGGTCAGGGAGCAGGCAACAACTCTCTCTCTCTTTCACTTCAAACACATGCACATACAAACAAATGAGTGCACACACACACACACACACACGTGCACAAACAAATGTCAAGGAAGAAACACGGCACATGGTCACATACATATTACTGGTATGGTTCTACACTCTGAAACTCCCATCTTGGTGGATGACACAGAGGTTAAAAAATTCTGTTTTTAGCATCAAAGGTGACTTCATTCATTCTGTCAAAGATACAGTAATATTTTCTACCATCATTGTTGAATGTTTGTTTTTTAGGCTACATTAAACTGCTTTACGGCATAGTTCAGGTTTAATATTATTGGATTATTTGACTGTATTTTCAGAGGATTATTCAGAATAAAAATAATAATATAGCACTCACCAAACATAATTATTGAAATGTTGGACCACTTTCACAAAGATATTTTACACAGATCTGTGTTGTTAGGCCTGTTTTTATTTGACCTTAGGTTAGTCTCATGCAAGTTTGACAGTCATCCACCTCACCTTGAGGCTAACTCAGATCTCGGAGACATGGTAACAATCAGTGACACCTGCTGATCAGTGGTGCTAGATGAGTAAGAAAAAAAGCAAATCATGGCTCATAGTGTGTGGTTTGCTATAGTGTGAGTAACGAGAATGGAAAGACTTTTTTGAGACCGCATGAGCCCGTAAGCCACAGCATCTTAGTTCTGCTACAGGTGTGGTGAGATTGCGCAGTCAGCCATCTTTTTGGTATTCATTTACCCAGAATTCATGGCAAATAACTATACAGCTTTGGGCAAAAGATTAACCCACTATGATTGTAGCTGTGCACACACACAGTGTTTATGTGCAATAAGGGACAACATTTCTGGTGCACTCACTTTCAGTATTACCTCAAAAAGATGGTTCAGACAACTTGTTCTAGTTAACGATTTCAAAACAGAACCTGTTTTTCGCCTAATGTCATTGTTCTGTCCTGTCATCTGTTATTTTTAGATCACTAAGAAGAACAAGAACTTGTTGTGTCACATTTGCATTTACTCATTTGGCAGACGACTTACATTTGAGGAACAACATACAAGCATCAACAGATGCTACAGGAGATCTACAACTGACAATACATACTAGTAAGAGCAGCAATAAATACTAGTAAGAGCTAATAGCAAATATCACATCAATGGAGTAAATAACTTAGGAAGGACGTAAGAGTTAAAAAAAAGTGCAAATAATACAAGATAATTGTAAGGGGATATAAGAAGAAAAGCACAGGAAGTGCATGTTAGAGTTTAGGAGTTAGAGGTGTTTAGGAGTAAGAGAAAGTGTTCTTGAGGTGAGTTTTCATGATCTTCTTGAGGTTAGAGAAGGACGCCCCTGCTCTGATAGCATGTGGTAGCTCGTTCCACCATTGTGGTGTCACAGATGAGAACAGCAACAGATTGCTTTGTGTGAAGGGATGGCAGAGCCAGGCAGCGTCCTTTGGAGGAACGTAGTGGCCGAGAAGGAACGTAAACTTGTGTTATGGGGTAGATTATATGATGATAAGGTGTATCTAATTTTTTCACTGTGTGAGTTTTCCATCCAGGTACACATAAACACACATATTATCACTTTACAGCTTTAAACTTAATAAACTGTGCCAAACAGTTCTATGAGAAAGTGTTCTTATAAATCATCTTTGGCTGCAATCATGAAAATCTTTCAGTAGGGCAACCTGTATCACAGGTTTTAATGTACAGCTTCCCTGTGCTCACATTGTATTGCAAGGAGGTAACTGTCTTTGCACCAAAGATTCCACCTGGCATGGAGGAATGTGACTCGTTCTCTGTCTTGTTCTGTCTGTTTTCACTCTGTAATCTGTTACTCTTTTTTTCTGTCTCTCTAATAGCTACTCTCTGCACTTCCACCTGAGGGCCTGCGAGCCATTCCCTTTACATTTGCATGTTAGGAGTGGGCATATGAGCAGTTCAGTGTCTGTTTGAATCTCAAATAGCCCTGGGATACACTACTCATCACTAGACGGCAATTCTGCTTCTTGGATGAAATGATGAAACACCTTCAACTGTGACATGAACAACCTTCGGGGCTGTCCAAACACAATTACCATTTTGCAATGGTAGAGAGTTAATATTCATGATCTTGGTAACTGACTTTGGTGTGTGTTTTTATTAACTGCTGCAGGACCAGTGATGCCTCTTCTACCAGTTCCTGTCAGTATGTGTGTACAGTATGTTTATGGTATTTGCATAAGTCTGTATTTGTGTGTCAGCAAACATGTGCCTAAAGTGAGAAGTACATTTGCATCAGGCACAATAAACAGGCTGTGGGTTTTTTATTACTTGTAACACCATTTAACATAATTTATTCATAACAAATCCCATTTAGTTTGATTCAGTGACAAACACTGCAAGGGGACAGCTCCTCCTGTGACCCAAGTGGCTTACAGGCTGAGTAAGCCAGGCTGAGTGACCCATAAAGTCAGTTCAGTTCAGGTAAGTCTGCTGTTTTCTCATACTACATGCCTTTTCTTTTCCAACAGATTTCTGTATTTAACTGTACTTGTGCAATCATATGGGGACAAGACAGAAAACAGAAAAATGTTTAAGGCATGTGCTAGCTTTAAGACTAAGCCTAAACCATACACAAGCACAAATTAGGTTGATTGAAATATGTATTGCTTCTTTCAGTGGTTTCCTCTGTTCAGATATATTAACAGATAGATAGATAGATAGATAGATAGATAGATAGATAGATAGATAGATAGATAGATAGATAGATAGATAGATAGATAGATACATAGATAGATAGATAGATACATAGATAGATACATAGATACATAGATACATAGATAGATACATAGATACATAGATACATAGATAGATAGATACATAGACAGACAGACAGACAGACAGACAGACAGACAGACAGGAAGTGCAGTGTTGCAGCAGCAAAATTGACACAGTACACAAAAAATTTACAGACCAGACATGTTTACACAAAGTAACATATAATGTACAAAATACAGAACAGTGCGATCCTCTGAGCAGTTCAGGTATCCCAGGAAGGCGAAGTACAGGATTCCATTTTCTTGAGGAGAAATTAATTAATTAGCCCAATACTAACTAAGACGTTTACAATATGAATGGCAGCAGGAGAATCTGTGGCTACATTTTTAGGTATAAGATATGCTTGAACAGTTAAAAACAGTGGGACTGAGAGCAGTGTTTTTCACATGACAAACTCACATGACTCACAGATGAAGTCTCAAAACGGCTGTAAAAGCTGTCACTTTTGGAGACACTTAAATTACTCCAAAACTATGAAAGATGCCAACTTTTGAAGTTCAAAGACGTATGAATGGTTTAAGGTTTGAGCAGAGTCTGGAGCCCAGCATCAGAGCAGTTGTCTTGACAACGTTAACATAAAATCATGATTTTCAAAAATGTATGTAGGGAAAGCAAGTGATTCTACAGAAGGATTGTTGATATTTGAATTCAACTGCGAAACAAATACACAAGGGCGTCACTTTGTGGTGGAGAGTGGTGAGGACATGAGAACTCAGATTAGGCGGGTGATGATGCATGGGAACAAGTAAAGTATTCCTAACTATTTTGAGGAAATATGAAATGTTGAAATATATGAGAGAGTGGGTCTGGGGGTCCTCCTCCAGAAAACTGGAGCATTAAACACTAAATTTCCTGCATTCTGGAGACATTTTCTGGAAATGTCTGTAGTTAATATAAAGGGAAACACAAAAAATTAGCTGGCAGGAGACAATTCATAAATGTAAAAATATAACAGAATATAATGCAGTAATCACCTGCTTGTTTTTTTTTTAGCTTAAGTTACTTTTTTGGACAATGCACATTTGTTTCTTCTATATTTAAATTGTGCTGCATGTTTTCTAATTGTGCAAATAAATCTTTCTTAAAGCATTTTTATTTGTTAGTTTTTTTTTGGTGCAAGGTATTTTCAGAATATGTTTTCAAAAATGCTTTCAGAAAGTGATGGGGACAAAATCAGAAATTTCAAAAAGTGGTGGGGACCCAGCATCCCCAGTGTAAATGACACCTATGCAAATACACCCATACACAGTTTTCAGTGCTCTCTCAGAAGCGCCGTCCCCCAAATTTCAAATCTCTGAGGTTTCTTCTCCTTTGAAACACCTTCGCCCTTGCCTGATCATATAACTTTCTTCTCTGTTTATACTCTTCAGACGTTTTCATCTTTGGCTTTTTTTTTTCCATCCCTCCCCTTTCTTCTTCAAAGTGCTTGCAGTCTAGCATGTTTGAAGGTGGTGGTGTATAGAACTCTCTCTACCACTGTCACTCCTGTGCATGAGCACTAACGCCACCTGTTTGTTGCAGACTGGTTGGAACAGTGTTGTGGGTAGCGTCCACACCACTTTCTTTGGTAAGCAGTGTGTGATCTACCCACTTCAGAGCACACACAAAACGGAGAGCTAGAAAACCATGTGGAAATATTTGCTGAATTTAACAAAAGTGATTTGTGTTACAATAACTTACTATACCTGAAATCGCTGTAATATACTTGAAAATTAATTAGTAGTAACACACATCTGCTGGATGAGCTGAACAGTTTGATGTTTATATGGTGTTTGTAGCACAAAAAATGCAGGACTACAAAAAGACATGAAAAACAGGTTTGTTGTACAGAGGAACTGTAGTTTGAGTGCTGGCCTTTAGCATCATTTTATAATCCAGCCTCTGCCTCCCAATAATTCTGACTTTATCCTTCTTTCACACTACTGGCATTTAGCTCTCACAGTGACTGACTCATCAGCAATCTGCTTATACCAACTGGGTCTTTACACCTAATGAGATCAAGGAAGGGTGATCCACTGCATTGAGCTTGAGATCATACTAGCAACACTTACTATTTGAATCCATATGAACACAACTCCCCTGTCTTCTAGTACTTACTATAGTATTTAATCAAAGTTTGTCAATCATTTGTGATGAGCTTGAAAACCTGCTTTGTTTAAATAACACAATAGTCAGTGTAGTCAGTTGATGAGTAGGTTTTAGATAAGGTCCAAAACACCAGTCCCACCTTTTTCCTTCATTGTTTTTCAAGAAACAGCAGCACTGAGCTTAGAGCTGGTTTCAGTAATTCTCCAAGCAGATTAGAATGCCTACTACATGCTTGCAGAGGATTGGGCACACGAGCACGGAGTCCAACAATACATCAAGACAGATTACCTATCCACAGTGGCACACGGCTGACCACAGCTACAGGAAAAACGTATTACTGCTCTAATAGTCTTGCATTTAAAAACACTCAGGCATTCACAAACACTCATGATGCAACTCTTTTCAGCACATGCGCACTGTACAATGCACACACATGCTAGCACACATACCAACATGAACACACATGTACACATACCCGGCGCACACCAGTACCCGAGCACTTGATCCTGGTCATCTGGTGTTGATCTCTTCTGTTTGTACAGAGGTCATATTGCATTCTTGACAATATTATCTACAAAAAAAATTATATGAGCGTTTACATGGACGTAACAAGGCTTAATTTTATATTAGAGAAAATCACCTCTAGTGTGTAATGTAACCTTGAAATGGAAATGCCAACCTTGGTTTTCTCCAGTGCATTTCTACACTTACTTAATTTTTGTGTTTGCCATATTGGCATATTCACTTACTCATGCGTCTGTTTGTGATTTCCCACATTTCATAAAATGCCTGGTGTCAACCCTCAGAGTACCTGTTTCATTCAGCTGTGGATTGTATATGTAGAGAGCATGGTAAAAGCAGTAATGAGAGGGAGTAATATACATTGAGAGAACATGAGAAACCCAACACTCAAAATGTCCTGTGGCTGCAATGTAAGCTGGTCTATTTTGCCCCCACTCACTAAAGAAACTGGCATGTATGATTTCTGTCTTAACAAACAGATGAAGACAGACAAACAACAAAAACTGGCTCAGAAACAGAAAACGAATCTGTGATACCTGATCTTATAATGTATAATATTAGGATATTCTTTATTCTTTATTATTGTACATGCACATGTGCCCCGCTAGTACATGTCTGTTGAATCAGTCCTTAATCTCTCTAAGCAATTGTTTGTGAGTGAAAACAACATGAAGAGATCCTTTAGTTTGTAACATTATAGCACTGATGCTTTCTTTACCTGCTGCTGTAGATGTTCTTCTCACGTAAACAGTCAAACAGAAACATCACGACAAGGAAAATTCCCGAAACATGTACTGACTTACAACAAAGCAATAAGAGATTTGCATGCAACTTGAATTTATCTCCATGGCTGTAGCCAGGTTTTAAGGAGTTATGAGTTCACCCATATGCCATCCCCTACCTACCTCAGAAATGACCAAAAAAAACTGTTTTAGTTTTTGTTTAACCCTCAATTTCATTTTTATAAATTAACATAAATATCTAAATGCTGTTTAAAGTTTTCTCTACATTGTCAGGATTTACATTCTGGTGTGGAAATACTAAATATTTTATTTATGTAGTCATTATTGGCTCAAAAGTACTAAATTGTAATAATAATCATTATTTATAGAGCACATTGTTACAAAGTGCTTAGTAAACTAGTAAACAAACATATTAAGTTCCTAAAATACTGAAATTAGCTTATGAAATACCCACGTACCCAAGGTTTTAGTTAGAATGTAAACTCCCACTAGATTGCTAAAACCTCTACATTTCTACAAAACATGACCTCAGTGCCCTCAGTGGTAGCTACAGCCCTGTCAATATCATGAACACAAGTATTAATTTGAAATATGTGGAAAAACAATGAACATTTCATATGTGACCCATCCTGATCTGTTCTGCTGCAGGAAAAATAAACACAGAGCTGCTGGCTATGTTTGCTTTTGTTATTCCCAAGACTGTTGTTTCCTACCAGAGCTACAACACTATAGGTTCTTATAAAAAATCACATTTAAAGTCTGCTGTCGAATAACCTCATATATGTTGCACAATTGCCCATTCATTGACTCCAAAATGTTCATACAAGTCATACACGCACGCTGGAAGGGTGCTGGCGCTACACTGGTAAAAGCTCTATCTGCCTGTCCACATACAGCAGGTCTGACCCAGTCTAAGGGCTCGGAGTCCCCGAGGACCAGCGAGGGTCTCAAGGTCCCAGTGGTTGAGAATAGGTGATCTATATTCATTGGCCCGCTTTGGAGAGACCTGCTGTCATGGCCTCCCCACCCCCCATTGCAGACCAGACCAGGGACCTGCGTGTGTGTGTACGTGCTGCTCGTAGCACTAATGCAGTCTGACAGAGATGAATGGAGCTGGACCACACGGCTTTCAGCAACGAGGGGTCCAGAGACCAGAGAGCGGAGGGAGTTATCTGCATAAAAAGGCAAAGAGAGAGGAGATGGAGAACATGTAGATGTGGAAAAGGGGAAGAGAGGAGAGACTGCAGGGGTGAGGGGAGAGAGGGAGGGAGAGGAACAGATAAAATGAGGGAAAGAGGGACTAGAATGGGAAGGATGTAGGTGTTGGACAGGGCCTGCAGAGACGAAGGAGGAGGGGCAGGTACAACCCACCCTTCATTGGCATTGCATCGGCGTTGGAGGTGAGGATAGTGGAGATCACTAAGGTAAGAGGACAGTAAAGACAAGAGAATGGCGATACTGAAAAAAGTAAAAATAAAGGGAGAGACTACAGAAGAGGGGGAGAAAAGATTGACCATGGAGCGAGGAGAGAGAGTGATGGACAGGAAAGGGTTCTGCAGAAGAAGAAGGAGGAAAACCAGGGGAGCAGACGAGCAGGAAGAATAGTTTGACAAATGGGGGATGGTACCATTAATGTTAATCAAACAGCCCTGACAGATCCTAATGAGAAAGTTATTCATAATTTCTCCTCATGCTCTCAGTGTCACATGTCCACTGCAGAGCTGGAGTGGCAAGAGTCAGAGTGTTCATCTTTGTGCATTACTTAATGGGATCGTTCCCTCAATTATAGTTTCCCACAGAAAGCGTGATATTTTAAAGTTAATACAAAAATAAGAGTGAGAAAGTATAATCAAATGTGTATAAGTGCCTGCCAGGCTGCTGATAACAGGAGGTCTGCTTCAGCTCAGGGTCATTTTAAATCAGATTATATCAGAAATAAGCTTGTATGTTTGTCGCTGTACACGACATGGCACAAGTGTAAAGCAAGTGTGGATTATACATTAAAAAATATCAAATGAAAAGGCTTCTCTCTCATAGAACTATCCTCACATTTTCTGAGATCTTGCCTTTCTGATTATTTCCTACTGCTCATTAGAAAAAAACACTGACTTGGCTCTAAAGCTCAAGGCTAAAATAAAGACACAGATTTTAAGCGTAGTGAATGGTAGACTATGTCTTGTGGGATTACAATTTAAATTCCAGGTTTATATTCTTAAGTATTCTTAATTTCCAATGTAGTATTTGTCTTGTTTGTTTGTTAGTTTATGTTTTAGCAGGATTTTAAAAAACACTGAAAAATTTTACTGTTAAGTTTTGTGGATGGTAAGGTCACGGGCAAACATAGAAGTTTAAATGTGTGATTCTATATCTACTGCTTGGTTTGACGAC